>VXAL01006830.1:186538-223073 GCA_013399475.1 Chauna torquata | reverse complement strand
GCCAAGCACTGGCTTTGATGGAATTTCGTGCCAGAATTGAGTTCAAAGTTCAAACTCATGGGTTGTCCCCCATGAATTTACAAGAGTGCTTGTGAAACAACGAACTGGATGGTGGAACTGGTGTGGTTAGGCCCAGCCGTCTCTTCTGAATAGTCAACTTTAGCCTGAGTAATTCCCAGATCTTTCTGCAAAAGCAAGAGTTGGAAAGAGAATTTGCGTCTCCGAGCAGACAACAAGCAGAACTTCTCCTTTTGCCTGAAAGTGCTACTGAAACTCCGAAGCTGTTGCGAAAATTACCCTGATGCCAAAGATTTAACAAGATTAAAACAAAACAAAACAAACCAACCAAACAAACAAACAAAAAGAAACAAAAAACAAGGATTGGAAATTTTCATGAACAGTAGATCTACATAAAGTTTTAGCAGCATAAAAATATCTTTTAAATGAGTAGTGAGAACTTCAGAAGTGTTGACCCTTTATGTGCTATTGCCTGAGCCATGCTTAACAAGCAAAAGGAGAGGTGAAACTGCCTTAGGGACAAACTATTGTATAGATGCTTATTGTAAGGATTGGTGCGTCCTCCTTTCAGGCAGTTGGCACTGGTCACTAATGCAGATCAAACCAGCCGATCCCATATGGCCATTCTGCAATTTCTAGCTACAAAGTCTAGCTGCCACAGTTTTTGTGACAGCAAATGTTACACTGTGTGTTACTATGTGCTGGAATTTTTCTATCTGTGTATACATCTCCAACACACTCAGAACTAGGTATATCTAAAAGGAAGAGTCTGGCAGAAATTTAAGGGCGAGTCTGGCAAGGAGGGCTGTGACCACACTTTTAAGAGGGAGGTTGTGTACTTTTTTTTCTCCTAGTAAATGGAAATCTAGTCCCCCTTCAAATGCATTGACAACTCACCTCCCACTTACAGCCGAAAAGGTCAGCTGCGCTTCTCGTCTTCACCAGTTCTGAGTTTTAACAAAGCATGTTTCTCTTGCAGTGTGTAGAAGTGTATTCTTATGACCCCAGGAAAGACTCTGTGACACACACAGATGTTCAGGGAGAACTTGACTGGCATTGTTGGCAGATTTTGCAGAAATTTGGGTTTCCTGGCTCTGCCACAAATATTCACTGCTTCCTGATGGCCTCCATATAGAGATTTCCCTCTGAATTGTTTCATAAAAAAAAAAAAAAAAAAAATCGAAAGGGGTAAAAGGAAGCAAATTAAAAAGAAAATGCAGCATGGTGATAAAAGACAAACAAAGCACAGGGCTGAGCAGTGAAATGGTTAATTAGGAAACAGCTACAAGGAAAGATCTCTGAAGTTATAGTGAGCTCAAGAAAGACTTCTTTCTGAAGGATGAAATTAACTTGTGTTAGCCCATCACTTTGATTCTACCGATCTAACTAAGGAAGAGGTATTATTATTTTCATAGTAGGGGCTGATCTACTGAATTACACATTGCTATGTGTCACTCAAAATGACAACAGACAAGGGATCTTCTTTGATCTCTAGACAGTTGAGGTTTCAGACAGGAGTCCACAGAGAAGACAAAGTTAATTTTTCAGGCACTGCACCTCAGAACCACGGCAAAGGGAAAAGGATATTATAGAGCATATTTGTAAGTCATCACTGAATGTCATTGATTTGCCTCCTAACAGCTATTACGATAAGAATCTGATAAAGCTTAGAAGCCAATTACCAATTGCAGTGCTACCATTACATCACAGTTTAATTTAATTTACAAACAGTTTAAAAATAGAACATTTAATCCTTCACATAGATTAGGCTGTCCAGATCTTCAGCTCATTTATACCAAGATCTCTTCTTTAAGTTCAGCGTAGTTATTCTGATTTGCAACACTTGAGAATACAGCCGTCTAATAGATCACCATGCACCACTGCACATGATACTTGGAAATATAGGGACTTATTCAAAATCAGAAATAAACACTTCTTACACAAATATTTGGACGATAAAGAGTAAATGAGATTGTTTGAAAACGAGGCAGCGGATTTACCAAGGCAGTGCATTTAAAACAGTTGGTCAATTTAGCCTTGGACCCTGATTCAAAGCATCAGGAGTCACTATGTAGTTTTCCGTTCTGCTGGTGTTCGCAAGCAAATATTTGTACAAGAGACTCTTGAAGTGTGAATGTATTACTGACAGCACATAAAATAAAATAGAAGCTACCTGAACTCTTGACAGTTACCTTAGCTGTTTTTTTTTTTTCAGCTAAGTTTGCAGAATATTTTTAACATTTGGCATCTTAACTGTCAACTTGATTTCCATAATGTAAATAGCGAACAATGGAAGAAGTGCACAACCCCGTGTTTCCGCACAGGATGTGTAAACCTGTTTATTGCCTGACCGCTGGCATTTCTGTTTACCTACTAGCACAAATTAGTAATTGTAAGCATGCATAATCACTTACATTTACTTGTCAATTTTTACAACTGCAATATCAAAACAGGTTTTCTGTAGCCCAGTGTGTACTCACTGAGACTTTCAGCCACTCTCCAGCTCCCAAAGCTGGGCAGCTGGGGCTAAGTCAATGCAAAATCAGTGTTTCCATTCACCTCATGTTAAATGATAGGAAATCCATGCTTGGAAAAATGGGGCATCTCCAAAATGATAGGGAGCAGCTGTAGCTCAGGCACGGAAGGTGTAGGAGAGGAGGGGGCAGTGGTGGTGTATGCACTGTGCACAGGGCTGTTGCACTGGTCCAGGCTCTCAGCAGCATCCCTGCCAGTTCCACCTCTTCTCTGTGATACACACTGATGGTTGTTGTGAAGGTGGTTCTGCTGAGAGGTGACTTTTTAGAGACAAGAGGATGGAGAGGAAATCAATGTAGTGCAAGAAAAGCTGAAAAAAGAAAAAGGATAAAACAACAAAATAATAGAAGAATGATGCATATTTTAGTGCCCTTCCTATTTCCTGTCCTTCTTCTACCACAAGACTGGAAAGATATAGTATTTTGAACCATTGTCACTAGCCTGGGTTCGAGTAAATGAGCAAACATATTCTTTTAATTTCAGCATGCACATCGCTAAGCCATTGCTGCACACATTCAGTGTGAGAAAGCAAAAACTGCACGAGCACACAAGTAGCCCTTTAATGCAAACCATGCCCTGGTTATCTCAAAGAGTGGAGAAATTTCAAAAGGACAAATGCTGAGTTCTCTAAGCTCCCACTGATTTTCTGTTATTTTTATGTAACTGTCTGCTTGAACTGAGCACCTGGTTGAGCTTTGCAGTCCCGGCCTCACACTTGGTCAGCACCAAGTTCTCCCACCCACCCATCTGGTCCTTCAGTGGGTATAACCCCCTGCTCTGTTTTCTCCTGGTCTCTCCTGCTGCCTATAGCTGAACCCAAGCCCTGTACCTGGATGCTCAGACATCCCATTAAAAGTGATTTAAATATTACTGTAGATGCAGAAAATTCTGCTCTTCGGGAGGTTATCAAACATCCCTACTGCTGCTCTCAGCCAAACAGAGGGTATGAGCACCCCACATCAGTAGGACTATGGGCCATGGACCCTTTCCACTTCATATTTCTGTAAAACAAAGAGCCCTTCACACATGCTGGAGAAAACTCTTAATAACTGGATGCGAAATGTGTTTTGTTTTTCTCTCAGAGGAGTTCAGTCTTGAATGCACTGAGACAACATTCACATTTCTTCTGAGTCTTAAGAGGGATAAAAGGCAGTATTTACAGCTTTTGCCATGGAGCCAGTAAAAGACATGAAAAAAACAAACAGCCTCTGGTGGGTGATGATGCCTTGATGGATCCAGCAACTGCCTGTGGATGGGGTCGATCAACCAACAGGCTTCTTCAGCTCTGTCTTGTTTTGCTGGAGGCCAGAAGTGACTGTCCAGGTGGGAGGCCTTGGCTCGAGGCACATCCAGCTGACCGGGAGCGAGCGCACACAGGCGCGTTGTGAGGACAAGGTGCACCAAGGCAGGGAGAAGGTCCTGGCTGCCGGCCTCCCTCAGCGGCCCTGCCAGCCAGCCCGCAGAGTGGCCTTGGCAGCAGGCTCAGAGGGGTCATTTAGGTGCATTTCTGTCCGGGGTAAAGAAGTTACGATGACAAAAAAACAAGTTTTGCCTTGGTAATGGTGTGAAGAGGAAATAGGAAAAAGCAGGACAAAGTAGTACATGGTGCTTTTGCAGAGGGAAGAAGCAGCACAGAGCACTCTACCTTGCATGACAAATGTCTTTCAGCATCACAAAAAGCAAGTTATCTCCCTCCAATACTCTTTCTAGCTTGAAAATAGTATTGATGGGATTTTCAAAAGCACTCAGTTTTTGCTGCTGCTGTTCCCTCTGATGCCAATGAGATTTACTATTGCAACAAGGACTCGCCTTTACTTTTGTGGGAGAACTGCTAAATCAGGAGTGAATACATGTGCAAATCTCAGCTGCTAATACTCCATGCCCGTTAGATTTTTATTTAGCAGTGAAGAGACACAAATGCCTCTACTGAAACTGCCTGATCATTTCCCCCACTCATCTGGCTGATTTCTGTGGGAAGACTACCCAGATTTTTGCTGGTGGTTAAAGGAGACTTAGCATTTTCTGCGTTCAAGCAAAGATGCAAAGCACAGAGCAAATTAAATGATTTCTATAGTAACATTAAATAATAAAAAACAATGTGGTAAACAGGATCTAAAACTCTTTACATCTTGATTCATTTCTAGAGTGGAGGGTGATGTTTGACCTCCACAGTGACACCCTATTTCTTTCACAACAACAGCAGCTATTTCCGCGCTGCTCCCAGAAGGGCACAGGCCTGCCATACCTTGCTTTAACCTGCTACCACCAGGAGTGAATGCTTGAGGATTTTGTGTTAAGTCCTCAAACAGTGTGAGATTTTTATTTGCTGTGAGGTTCGGAATCTTCTTTAAAAATGAAACTCGAACTCTTGTGTTATCATTTGACTCCAGAGGGGGATGCTTTTTAAAATCTATGATAAAATTGAAAGAATTAGCAACATTATTAGCCCTCTTTTAATGTGAAGACTTCTGTGCTAACATAGTGAACATTTAAGCTACTACATAAAAGATATATTTTTTGTTCTCCTACTGTCCAATTTTACATTTCTAATCATTTTAAGAGCTTAAACTCATTACCTTTTACAGCTCTTCTTTTTTTTTTTAATAGTTTCCACCAAGCTTGAGCTAAATTACTTTCAGTCTTCATAGGAATGTCAGATATGTGCTGGGATACCTTGCTCGGTTTTGAGAGAAGAGGCATTTAGCAAATACATTTTGTTGTCATGATCCAGCAGTCCCCTATCCTTGCTTCACTTGCCGTGCTTTCTCAGGACTGGCAGTGAGGGCTGATGATGTTTCCTTCAATCCAGTGTTGCAGTGCAGTGAGTGAGATCTGCCCCAGTGCTTTCTGTTGACTATCCTCTGGTATGTCCGCTTAGAAGGTGAGATGGCACCTTTTCCAGGGAGAGGCTCTGTGGTTCTCCCATCGTTCTTCCACCAGCCCCTGAGTGCTCCTGAACTTCAGAGCATACTAAAAGCACATGGTTTTGGTTCAACATGTTTTGAGTTTGTAGCTCACTGAATAAGATTTTCTATCTGTCGTCACAGCACAAAAAGATCGTGTACGGCCACACAGACTGATTTCTCTTTGCTTCCTTTCAATACCTGCAGGCAATCATTAGATGAGCTAGATCAGATAAAATCCTAATTTCGTGTGCTGGAAGTACTCAGCAGTACCAGTCTGCTAGCACCACGATGGCCTGGTGCCTGGGGAAGGTCATAATGAGAAGCGCCAGAGAAGAGACGGAACAATGGTGTTGCACAATGCAGAACTAGCTGAGTGGCTGAAAAGAACAGATAAAGAAGGAGAGCAGGAAAGATGTTGTGGTGGGCAACACAGACCATGGGCAAGGACTGTGCTCAGGGACTCAGCAGAAGCCCCTAACACTGCAGGGGTCATGAAGGGAGGTACAAGGACGATGGTAGAGCTGAGTGACCCCTTTGTATGCTCCTTCTGTCCATTAAAAAAAACTAACCATTACCACAGCTGGTTCAGGCAGCAAATTGTCAGGACATGAGGAGGCAGCACTTTTCAAGGACTTGGAGTTAGGTCAAATGTAATCACACTAAGCTTTTAAAGTTATTTAGCCAGTGGAAGGTGGGGAGTGGTGTGATGATGGGACACATATCTACAGGAATGTTCGTCTAACGGGTGCAGACATGCAGCTCCAGCAGTGGAGTATTTTACTTCTCCTTCCTCAGATGTGATGTATTGTACTTTCCCGAGCTGAGCACCATTTCACCCGTGAAGTTCCCTGTTGGGTGCATAACCTCCCTGCTTGCACGCGTGGGGCCGTCATCTTTTGAGGGTCCTCTGGGAGACTGCTTAGTAGTCCCAGAAGTTTAGAGTGGGGTTTGAGCCAGTGCTATTCATCAATTTTTAGGAGGAGCCTTGCGACTTTTGAATACCACATTTGTTGTTTCCTACAATGGCTGGCAGTGGGGTACAACTGAATAAGCGAATAGAATTATATCTGATGAAATACGATATGACTTCTCATCACTGAATTGATCTACTGTCCCTCTGAGTGGCTCTGTGCATTTTTATAATCCCTGCGCAGTGTTTAGATATTACAGTGACAGATACTTCTGAAACATTTTTAGCTAAATCACAGCTGGGAGTCATGGCACCATGGTTCTGCTTAACGAAGCGCCTATTCTTATTTGTGAGAGCCTATTGTTGAGATTAGCAGATTTTAAAAACCTTTGCCGATACAATAACTACTGACCAGATTTTTTCTTCTGAAAAAATCTTGTGACCCTCAGATATCACTTTGGAAGAATCCTACTTACTTTGGAAGATCTCATTGCCTTTTATTTCTATGTTCGGTTGCTGGGAACTAGTAAGGGATGACGGCTTCAAAAAGTCCTTTCTCAAAGATACCTTCTGAGGCCCCACAAGGCAGTGCTGTGGCCCTGGTCTGAGAGGAATCTGCTGGAAAGTCAGGGCTGTTCTGGAAGTTAATCTCTTCTGGGATGCTGCAACCAGGCATTGTTTTCCAGTAACGGGCTGAAGAAGACAAGTGGCACCAAAATCCTTCGGCTGTCATGCCCAGCAACTTGCTTAGACAGCAACATCTGCCTCCACTTTGAAGTAAAGTTTTTCTGTTGCATTTCTGGCTGATCATAGCTGGAATTAGCGCCATACACTTTTATCTGGAACAGTCCTGAAAAGGCTTGTTCAAACATCAGTGAAATATAGCCACACATACCATTTAAATATAGCAGATAGTTCTTCTCCAGCAGCACTCTATGAGACTGCTTAGGAGAGGAAAAAGGAATGACTTCCCATTTTGGAAGCAAAGGGTGAATCATCTGAGGTAGGAAGAGTATAATTAACCAGTTTGTGCTATGGCCAGGGGTATGTGTGTGCAGTAAGCCACTGCACAGAGGCAAACAGTGCAAAATAAAGCAAGAGAGAGAAAAAAAAGACAAAGAAAAAAGAAACTGCGGGCTGAAATATGGACTCAAATTATTGTTTTCAAAATAATAAACCAGTGATCAATTTGGTACACAAGAGTAGGAAAGATTTGGCAAAGAGAAGAGAACAAATACTAACTTGTGGACATAAAGCCAACTCCCAGCTTGCCTTCTGAGAAAAATCTTATGTAAGCTGAGCTCAGCACCTACAGGACTTTTTGCTGTTCCAGGGAAAACCAACCTCCCTCTGCAAATACAATCCCTTTCTTTACTCAAACATCCAAAAATGCAGTCATAATGCTGTTGTCAGGAAAACACAGTGCTGCTACTTCAGTAGCTAGCAAAACCGTTATCCCCTACAACACATCAGTTGCATATGCACTGTCTTTACATTATCACATATTTGAGTCAAATTCATTAAATAGTATAGTCATTCAGAATGTGTGTCAGTTAAGCCTATTTAACAAATCCCACAGCCAGGCAGTTCTGCGCATGACCGATGGCAGAATGCCACTGCATTCCCACAAAGGGAAAAGCAGCTATTTTTAAAATGTATGAGATAAAAAAATATGCATCGCAATTTTTGGTACCATTTTATTAATAAACGTTTTAAGTATAATGAGTTCAACTGGAAGAAAAGAATCCATATTGAAAGAAAACTGGTCAATACATTTAAAATCCTTCTAAAATAAATATCTTTATCTATGCACACGCATACCCCCCCCCCCATAATATAAATGCATAAATAAAAGCATAGCTATTTTTCAGATTAAAGGGATCTGTGGCAAAGACTCTAGCTTCCTTTAAGTTCTTCTTAGTCACTTGATTTTTTTTATTTTCATGGCAAAATATTTTTCAGGCAGATAGAGTCTAATTAAGGTGTTTTCTAAACAAAAAGAATAGCTTTGCAGAGCCCATAAGGCCACAACTCATACAGATTTTGAATAGCAGAAGAGAATTTTAATATTTCTGACATTAAAGAAGTTCAGTTCACAATTGGAAATCACTGAGTTAGAGAGGTATTTTTAAGGCCAGCATTTCTCTTTCAGAGTCAATACAGCTGTGGTGAAGAATCTAACTCAAATGCATTCCTTAAATATCCAGGAATGCAAATAGAGGAGGGTGAATGAGTGGCTGCAGTGTTACTCAGGACGATGCTGAACCAACACTAACCGAAGTCGCAAGCGTACCAGCGTGGGCTATTTGTGAATGTAACCGAGTGTGCAGGCAGCTTAGTGGCTGGCACTCTGGGCTCCAGGAAGCCCAGAGTGGGGCAGCATCAGACGTTGAAGTCTATCCAGTAATGAGTAGCTCGTTTAATTATGTTCTATAGAAGATAACAAGCAAAAAAGATCTTAATCCTCATTGGGAAATGGACGCTGGCTGACTATGAGTAAAAATACTGAGCTTTTTCATCTTGGTTTGCCTCAAAGCTACAGCTGGCACTGCAACCTGAATGACTTTTCGTTTTCATGTGCATTCTTAAATACAGGATTAAGCAATGTTGCTGTGTCACTTCGAAGGCAGGGCACCCTCTGAAGAATGCTCCGTGTCTCTCTTTGTCCTACTACTGCCATCTAGGGCAGGATTCAGGTGTCTAAGCCTGGTGCGAGCGAGATGCCTTAAGGTACTCAGGACATCTGTGTAGGACTGGGAAAATACAGTAATTAACTCTGCAGCAGTTTCCTACCAGTAGCTTAAACCTTCATAGTAGCTTGAAAACAGAAGCCCAAGTCTACTGAGTTTTTTGCCGTTGCTCCTAAGTGCAGTGCCACTCAGGCACTCCCGTCACTTGTTTGCACAAACATGTCTGTTCCACCTTGCCACACTAGGGCTGTCACATTGTGTCTCATACATCTCTTTGGGCATGGTTCCTGTCCTACATCTTTTGCGCATCTGCCCTTGATCTCAGCCTAAAATGTTTCTGCTCCTGAGGGACTCTGCCTGACCAGTAACATCATTCACCAGCACCTTGCTGTGAAAGAGGGAAAGGGGGAACTTGGGACAGGAGCCTGATTTTGAGGCTAGCTTACAGCTAGTTTGTTCCTGTACCTTGCAGTACTGCTATATGGCTCGTCCCAACCAAAAACCTTTCATGGAGCAAGACATCTCCCCTCCTGCTCTGCAGGATTCTGCAGCCAGTACATGCCGGTGCATCCCCTGGTTTCTCCCATCCCCTCTGAGACCCATAGTCCAACACCCTTATTGCTTCTCTCTAGTGTAGCCAACAGGCTTGGCCAGAGCAGAGTCCAATGTTGATTGAGAACATGTCATTAGCCATTTGGGAAGGGAAAGGAGGACATTTCTGGGATTTATGGAGGCGTGGGCTTCTTCTGAAGATGAGGCATATGTTGTCCTGGTGAGAGCCAAAAATAAATCCTTTTTTTTTTTTTTTGACACAAAAACTCTTGGTGCACTGGTAATCTAGTATGGGATTGATGCCCCTACGGTGCCAGAAAGCCATCTTCCCGGCAAAGGCAGGTCTGATGGGACATGCACATGGCAGTCCAGCAGACGGGAGGACTGGGCTCCCTGCTTGTACTATAGACACTGAAGAAAGGCAGTGGGCACAAACTGGAATGCAGGAGGTTCCATCTGAACACCAGGAAACACTTCTTTACTGTGCAGGTGACAGAGCACTGGCACAGGTTGCCCAGAGAGGTTGTGGAGTCTCCCTACTTGGAGCTCTTCCAAAAGCCACCCGGACATGGTCCTGGGCAACCTGCTCTGGGTGGCCCTGCTTGAGCAGGGGATTGGACCGGCTGATCTCCAGAGGTGCCTTCCAACCTAAACCTTTCTGTGATGCTGTGATACTATGAAATATGCTGTCTGGCAGCAAAGACTCTACAAGGGCATGGAGGCATGGGCTCAGATGTGCTCTTGCAATAGGTGTGTGCTGGTAGGTGGAGGTAGCTCCAGGCAGGGACGCTTGCAGCAGTAGGATCAGGGAGCATCTGGAGGTGCTGCAAGCTGCCCGGTGTGCAGTCAAGGACACAAAGGAGCATTACTCGGTATGGAAAATCTCTATGTCCTATACCACTGTCTATGTCGGGCTGTTTTTATAATCTCTGGTAAGGTGGAGGTGATGTGTAGCTAGGAGATATGGCCTTAACTCTGCTCCAGGGGCTCAGGACAGCATAGCTATGGACACAAGCCTCCTTGCCTGGTAATCCATGGTGCAAGCAGCTCTCAGCTGCATGGCCATCAGACTGGGCTCTGTGTCAGCTTAGCATAATGAGGTACTGATTAGCCCATACCAGCTGGGAAAGCCTGCAAGTTTGGATGGAACTTGTGAATCCACTGATAACAACCTCTAAGAGAAGAAACAACAACAACAACAACAAAAAATAAAGCAAAATGTAGCAGCCATTCCTAAAGCAATGAGTACAGAGATGCTAACAGGTATTTGTCAAAGACAAATTCAGAAATGTAATTAGTAAGTAGAAAGAGCAGTCATCAGAGAAACAACTTGGAGGTGCAGATGAAATATGGACTTCGTGTAACATTTCTGCAGAAGCAAAATTTTCAAAAAACAGTGAAATTCATAGTTTGTGGAATACCAGAACACCCTTGCAAATTACGGGAATAAAATTATTCTCTTGGCATAGTAATGGATATGTATTTCTATAGCAGTATATCTTATTTTGACACAGCCCCCCAAGGTCCACCGTCTATACCAGTACCTTGATCTGTGCATGGTACACTTGATCATGCAAAAGACCTTTTCTCCATATGGGAAATACTGGTGTTAATACCCTGTTATATATTCTACCAGAGCTATGCTTCACTGCAATATCCATTGACTGCAGGCATATGGACGTGTGGAAACCACATCCCGAGACATGCATGTTCCCATGTGCTTTCTATCAGCAGCTGTAAAATAGGGCACTGAAATGCCATTGCACCATACAGCATGAAATACAGTAAGCAGTCCTGGAGAGTGTGGGGTGAGTCAGTACACCTGCGAAATGCGGTTATGTCCAATACTAACCGATCTCTAGCCCAGACCCACCGTGTTCCCTAAAACTGCAACCTGAGAAACTCACGGACAGTTGCCAAAAGGATTGCTGTGGGCTGAAGACAGAAAAATATCCCACAGGGTTGATGCTCATGCCGCCTAGCAGCTTCAGTAGCTGGTGATGCCAGAGGGAAGTACAGGGATCAACGCATCAGAAGGCAACAGGGTTGAGGGGAGCTGTACCTTCGGGAGGCTGGGGGGAGGTCAGCCCACATTAGCGTGGTCAGATAAAAGCCTGTTGCTGAATGTAGCCTTTGACGGCCTGCGTGGCCTGGAGTAACAGTGAAGAAATTTCAGAAAAGGTTTTTCACTAAAGCAGAAATTTGATCTCATTCAAAACCAAGGATCCACAAGAAGAAGGATGTGACCCAGAAGACTGTGTAAGCCACTACAGTGCAAGGTCATAGCAGTGTTATGTATTATTCAATGCTGAAGCTGCCGCCAGGTTTAAGCCCTGTATGAAAGTGCAGTAAATAATGGATCCAGTCTCAAAGACTCTGCTATTGTTTGTATTGTGTCTTAATGTCTGCACAGTGGTTACCAGACAAATAAAACAGGTATGGTTTCCACCTGAAGGTTTTTTTTGTTAGACACAGCACACAGCATTAAATCACCAGTCAGTGTGGGGCTGGGATAGATAAGGGTTTCCGCAGACTCTGTGTGTAGCAGTAACTTTATTCCCCCTACCTACGGCCTTCCAAAATATTAATCCGGGAAATCTGTCAGGCTATAGGACATCTGAGGCTGTCATCGTAACTTTCATTTCGGAGAAAACCTTCTGAAGAGATGGGAACTCACGAAAGCATTTTTCATCAACAGGAGGAAATAGTAAAGTTAGCAATTGCTGACCTGCTGGCCAATAAAATAGCCAGGCACCTTTATTGCTACAAAGCTGACGGGTCAAACTGTCATAGTGAACAGTTTCAAAATAAAAAGGAGGCGCTAACACTTTGTAAAAAAGGTCCAAAATGTAAAGAATTTATTTCCTTTCATTCCCATAAAGTAAAATCCCATTGAAACAATCTTCCGATAAATAAAACAGTTTCCAATACTTTTTCCTAAAAAACACTTCCCTTAATGTTCTTTAATGCCTAAAATCTCATAGAATTCTTTACAGGTATTAAGGGTATGTTATTGCCTAGTTTGGGAAAGAAAATGTATTTTATTTTAAAAGACAACCAGCATTTCATAAATGGATATAACATTCTGGGCCTGAAGAGTATCAGCAGAGATGATGCTTTTGTATGGGGAAAAAAATCTGCAAGTAAAACCAAAAGAGAGGAGGGTTTTCTGAGAAAGTGATTTGCTAAAAACATGCATCAAACAAGTATTTTTAAAAACATACTTAAATGCTTCCTATTTCTCCACAGAATTTGATTCTAGTAGCATGCTTTTTTCCTGAGAAGGCTTAACAGTCACACACTGATTTCATCTATGCATAACGCTATCTATACGAAAATACAGATGTATTAAAATGGATGTAAGATTAAGAAAGTATATGAGTAATCTGAGAGTAAATAAAGAAACTGCAGATCTATCAACTTTGTCTGATGCTCAAGTATTGTGCACACAGAAAGTTACTAAACAAAATCACATTTAAAAATAAATTCAAGCAGCTCGAGTTTGAAAAAAATGCTCAGGTAAGCACCCAAAGAACATGAACTCTCCTTACAGACACCTCATGCACACAATTAAAACATTTTAGTGGTGATTGCTCCTGCTTCAATGACTTTGATTTTTAAAGATATAGCCCTTCAGGAAAATGGCTTGCCCTCATGATACCTTTACTCTGTCATAAACATTATGTTCCCTTCATGCTTAGACATACAGATTTATAAACAAATAAATCTTACCCTTCTTTATTCTTCAGATATAATCACCACATGAAGCTGGTTTATGAAGCCCTTCAGTATGAAAATTACAATTAACTTTTACTACAAAAGAATCTCTTTGAAATCTAATAATGTCCTAATAGTTCTGGGAGGGAAACAACAGAAGCTCAGTTGTTTTAGGAGAAAAACCCACCCACAATGTCTTATTTTTAGTGAACCTATTTTTGGCATTCTAAAATTAGCGTTAGAATAACAAAGTAGAAAAGCAAGGTCCTAGACTACTTCATTATCTTAGTTATTAGCCTGACAGCCTAAGTGACTCGATTAAACATCAATGACAGAAGAGCTGAAGGGTTTAAAGGTCAATAAATACAGTGATAGGAATCCTTCCATGTAGTCTTTCTGGAGCTTAAATGTTGACAAGCTAATTACTCTTCTTCCCTAATTAAGCAAACCTTTCTTGATCAGCTGTTCATTGACCAGCTGATCACAATTGTTCATTTTGAAGTTTGTAGAGGTCTAACCCTACCTAAATTTAATTCGTAAACAGCAGAAATGAAAGCCAGATCCCAACTAGCTGATATTCTTAATTGAACTATTGTTGAAGAGAATGCTATTCCCAACTTGTAAGAGCAATTACATTGGTGAGCCAAATTCTGGTTCACAGTCACATGGCAATGAGCCACCTCACCTTGTGTGTCTCCATCAAGGTGGATGGGTCTGGAGAGTATGAGTACTTACTATCGACAGCGACAAAGGAAACAGACTGTAACTTTCTCTGTTTCTCTTTCATAATCTCTCTTCTCCCCATCTAGTGAGGATCCCTTCAATTATCCTGAAAGATATCATCTAAATCCTCTATGGATTCAGAGGGCTGCAGATAGAAGAGGGCAGATAAAGGTGGCTCCACCACCTCCACGGTCAATGCAGAACATGTTAATTGGCCACGTTAGGAAACACTGACCCTTTCAGCGCTCTGCTTTGGCTACGGTGTGTCGAAGAAATGACTAGGATGGAAGAAATCTCCCAGTCCTCTCATACCCTTCTTGCCAGCGAAGGATTTGAATAAAATCCTAAAAGCTTTCATGGGAAGCCTGAAACCCCTTCAGTTCCCTACTAGCCTATTATTAACACTGTTTGTCTCCTGTTCCTGCCATTAATGACCTTGCAACTACTGGTATCAAAAGGCAGGGTATTCTTTCATACAGATGTATGTCCTGTGGTGGCTTTTCAATAGCTCTGCTGGCCATTTGTGCTAGTTGCCCCTCTTTTATATAAAGGGAACTTGAAATGATATTTACATACAAATACGGATAAGAAGTAGAAAATGCAGCATAGAAAGAAAATGAGCCACATTTAACAGAAAAAGAATTTTACATCCATTTCTGCAAGCTATAAGGCTACATAAGGATTGGTAAGCACAGGGGAAATAGAAAAGCAAAGAATATACTGTGCAGAGTGGGACAGGACATTCAGGCACTGACAGAAAAGAAGGGATCCTGGGGATCCAAGGACAAAAGAGTGCAGAGGATAACATAACAAATGCAGCAAACCCTGGACAGGAACACCTTGGAAGAAAAGAGATAGGGAAGCTTTCACCCCAGTTTCAGCCAGAATTATTTCCTCCTCTTTGCAGTTTCTATTCAAACTCTTCCTATGTTTCAACTGGTGCTGGCTGCTTTGTGGCCCACTTTCACCATGCCCGTAGGTGGTAGCTTGGGTGGAAGAGCTTCCAGCCGAGTGCTGCAAGGGAGAATCAGGCTAGAAAATACCATATGTGCATGAAGAGACAAGAAACAGACCAGCCCAAAGAAAAGAAAAATTAGGGTGTTAGCCTCACTAGAAAGGCTGGAGAACTCCACTGGGGCTGCTGAAAAATGGTTTCCTAATGGAGAGAGCTGTAAGCTAGGGTTTGACGGCATTGTCGTCAAAAGTTTCACAGTAAACTGCACTCCCATCATCATGAATTCTCCCTTCTGTTGGTTGGAGCTGACATCAATCAGAACTGAATGCTGTAAAATGAATATCAGAGTGGGGACAAGTGTTTTTTCCACATTTTTCAACAGGCCTAGTTATTGAAATGGAAAATCTAGCTCCTTGATATCACATGGCTTTATTCCAAAACCTATGCAACAATAATCCAGTGCTTGGAGGTGCGGGTGGGTGTTTGGGTGCAAGCATCAGCTTAAATATTATAGGCTCAGTCTCCATCCCATGAAACGAACCCAGAACACTGATGACATGGCTGAGTGCTCAAAAGCAGCTACAATTCTCCACTCATAGCCAGTGAGTCCAAAAGGAGAAGAAAGCAAAATTCTCCTGGAGTAGGCAACAGCAAACACAGAAAGACAGCAAAATTGGAGCACTACTTCTGATCTCCCTGTCCTTGCCTCCTGGCTGTGGGTGGCTGACCACTCTCCTCTGCCACAGCTGGATTGCAGCTCCTTGTCTGGACTTGGTTGTTAGTCAGTTCAGATTGACTCTGTCTCTGCTAATAAATTAAGTAGGACTGAAGAATGTTTCCAGGCACTATAAACCAATTATTCATCCTTTTAAATGCACTGGGGGGATAGACAGTTTAATAGCATGGATGCAGCCATGCCATGCCAGCCAGCCTCAGAGCCAAAACAGCCCTGGGGGCATTTCCTGGAGGTCCCCAGCCACTGCCCCTTGCCCCTGTGGACAGGCTGAAGCCAAAGTAGCCCTGATGTGGAGCCTGAGCAGGGAGGTTGTCCCAGCCCTTCTCTGCTGAGCTGTGCCTCAACTCCTGCTGAGTTTTGAGTTATGTGAGCCATCACGTTGGTGTCCTATTTGCCTCACTTGGGACATTGATGGTATCCATCAAAAATGATGCAAACTTCTCTCTTTGGCATGTCTGAGCTAACGACTAATGACCTTGCTCACTGAGCGATGATGGAAGAAGGTTGCTGGCTTCTGGACCAAATTTTTCCAGAGGTCCCAAGCAGCCCCAGCAACAGGTACCAACTCCCTGGTATGTTCTTTCTTCACAGCACTTGCAGTCCCATTCACATGCGCTCGTGTTTACCACTGCACATGGCTGAAACGCACGTTCTGCACATGGGGAGTCCCAGAAGGATGCTCTTGGCTTTCACCCCACCAGGAGCGAGGAGCTGCGGCTGCCCTGCGGCCGGCCGCGCACCGCTGCCTTCGGCTGCGCTCTGCGCCGCGCTTGGTCTCTGAGCCTCACGCACAACTGCTTACGAAATGGAAATCAATCAAAACTGAAGTCTACCCGCAGTAGACAAAGAAAATGATATTTGAAGTGGGATATGTAAGAAGGGGTATAGACAGGTAGAATTACCCATTTGCTAAGGAGTGTTTGGTAGAGGTCCTCTTTTGCTCTCACATAAGGAAAACTGGGTTGCAGGCTGGCCTAAGTCATGACGAAACACCGCTCAACAAACCTACCTAAGCAGATGCAAATACACCGATAAGAAACCATCCCTGAACACAGAGATTATTCTGATCGTCTTTCGCAGCGCTCACACATGCAGATGTGCAAAGCTGCCACATCAGAAAGAACTTCAGCAGCACGTTTGACTGCCCCGTGGGCAGGGCAGTAAGGCAGCGACAAGGAGGCTGTCGCCTCTCTGTTGGGGTTGCCTCCTACCTGCCCGTAGCACGGTGCAGCTGAACACAGTGCTCAGCTCAGGACCGTGTCCCCTCTTGCACGGGCTTGACCAGTGTGTCAGGTCTCAGGTGCACGACCCAAGCCAGCACACTGCAGCAGCATAATTTTAGTGCTGTTTATTTGTTTTGCTCAAAGATCAACGATTTCTTTCTTTCCTCCCCTTGGCCACGCAGCTAGCTGCTGCTGAGCTGCCCTTGCTGCGATTCCCCTAAGTGTGTTAACTTAACATAACTGCCGCAGCACAGCAGCAGCGATCGCCCTACCCAAAGTTGCATCTCCTTCCACCTGGATACGTAAAATGCACGGCCAGAGCGGACCACCCCCAGCAAGAAGATATTTCTAATCTGAATATCGAGTGCCTAAACCTCATCCCCAGACATTTTTAAAAGTGTTTCAGTTTAACTGAAAATTGAGATAGAAATGGCAGTATTGGCAGAAGCTTAGCTCCTGTTGATGTTGTAATTACTTTTGCTGATCACTTTATTTGCACGTGGACTGTACTCAAGGACTAGTCTCTTGGTAAAGACAGGAAAGATGGAGCAAGTATCAGCATCGTTTCTGGAAAGAAGCTGCGTAAGGAAAATCTGGTCTGATTCAACAAAACTCAGAAAGCCAGCAGCCCTCGCAGAATTTGGCCAGCTTTTACTGCTGCGTGCTTACAGTAAAAATGATGAGTAAAACTATTAACTGTTACCAAACTCCCATCAGTTTCGTAAAGAGAAAAGAATATTTTTTGCTGCCATAGCACTAAGCTGTATAAGTTGCAAATCTTTAAGGGCTAAAAAGACAATTAAAAAGGGACCTCCCCACACGCAATTTTTCAAGAAATAATCTCACTTACAGAATCACAGACTGAGTTTTAAAAGAATCAGGTCCATTGCAAAAGAGCAGCACATCAAATCTTTTTATCTGCAGTGTTTTTGGAGGTTGGTATTTTGTAACCAACAAACTCCATTATTGTTCTGATAATGTATGGACATTCGAAGTGTAGATGCTGCTTCATTGTTCAAACTAGTAAATTAAAGCTTATTTTTTTGGTTTGAAAGTGAATTGCCAGCCAAACTTAGATTGCTGTCTGACTGAGGAATAGTTAACAAGACTCTGTGCCTTGCCTGCTGAAAGGGTATGAAAACTTTCAGGCAGAATATCACCTCATGTTCTCAAGCCTGAATGTAAAAAAATTAAACAATTTAACTGTCTATAATCAAACAAAAACTTAGTCCATTTTTTTTGAGAGCTGTTGCAAAAGAGAATATGCAGCTGTACCAATAATGACTAAAATTTTATTTGACAACCAATAGGGTAATTAGTAAATTAAAGCTTGTTTGTTTTGATATCTGATTTATTTGAGTGACATGAGGATTTTTTCTCTCTAAACTAACTTTTTTATAATTTGTCGCCCACTGGATTTTCTTTCTTTCAAGTATATTACTCTGGAACACAGCACTGCTCGCTTTTGCTGCAGGTGACTAGCAGATGTAAATCAAGTCTCTGTGGTGGTTTTCTTTTTTTTTCCATTTCTCAAAGAAATCTTGTATTTGTCAGCTTGTTTAACATTAAAGACTTCAATGCAAAACCTGACTACAATATGTCAAGGGAAAGTCTACTTACAGAGGAAGTAAAGTTACATAATCTCATTTTCAATTACGTTTCATTTAGGGCATATTCTCATCATCACCCACTATTAAATACAAAGATTCTTGACAAGGAACTCCTTGAGGAAAACATGTCATGTTTTAAGATATATAGCACACATGTTTTGTAAAGGGCCAGAAACCTTGTTTAAAAAATCCTAACAGCTCAGTGCTTTAATTATCCTGGGAGGAGCTTCCATAAATCCATGACCTGCATATAGCTCACATTAGGGATAGTCTGGTGATTACAGCTGGGATGTGATCGCCTCACCAGTGGGCCATGCTTTAATGACTTGTATTAATGGCATCTTTAAGGTGCACATTCACAAGTCAAATGTTGTCCTGTTAAGCGACAGACACGTTATATTTGAGATTAAATGGAACTACAGGACATTTTAGACAAACCAAGTTTCTGATGTTGTTTAAATGTTACAGATTAAGTTAGTCTCTGGTGCAATCCTGGGATTTACGGTTCAGAAGAACTTGCCACAGTTTATTATTGCTTTCCACAAATGCCTTCTTGCAAGCGGGGCTATGAAAAACTGTGCTAAGTGGGCATATAGAAGCCATCACCTTGTTACTCAAAGTAAACCTGGCATCCTTGAAAGAGGTGTCATCTGAGAAAATGCCTGCCTGAAACTGGAAACAGACTTTCCCGCTGCACTGGTCAGGTTGTTGTCATAGGCAGACTAGTGTCACACTTTCTGTAGAAGAGGACACTTGAGGAAGGAATTTAATTCCTCTTTACTCAAAACTGGTGGGGCCACACCTGGAGTGCTGGGTCCAGCTCTGCACTCCCCAGTACAAGAGAGACATGGACACACTGGAAAGAGTCCAACGAAGGGCCATGAAGATGATGAGGGGACTGGAGCACCTCTCCGATAAGGAGAGGCTGAGAGAGCCAGGACTGTTCAGCCTGGAGAAGAGGAGGCTCAGGGATCTCACCAATGTGTATAAACACCTGAGGGGAGGGTGCACAGAGGGTGGAGCCAGGCTCTGCTCAGTGGTGCCCAGTGCCAGGACAAGAGGCAGAGGGCACAAACTGAGACATGGAAGGTTCCATCTGAACACCAGGAAGCACTTCTTTATTGTGCGGGTGACCGAGCACTGGCACAGGTTGCCCAGAGAGGTTGTGGAGTCTTCCTCTTTGGTGATCTTCAAGAGCTGGCTGGACATGGTCCTGGGCAACCTGCTCTGGGTGGCCGTGCTTGAGCAGGGGGATTGGACCAGATGACCTCCAGAGGTGCCTTCTACGTTCAGCCATTCTGTGATGCTGTGAAGGAGAACAGATCTGAAAGGAGATAGCTTTCCACCATCTCCTCTGTGCTTTGGTGAAAGACCACAATGATGAGCCCTGCTGGGCAAGGGAGAGGGAGCCAGCACCATGGCACCGCAAGCTGCAGGAGATGGCGGTGGTGGCTGTGATGCAGGTGAAGCACAGGGATGGCCATGTGGAGCTGCCAGCATTAAGACCAAACTGAAATGTGTATAAATTAAGCATGATTTTAAAGCACTTTGGGCTAAATTAGTCTCTGGTGGAACTCCGCTGGTGTTTGTGGAGTTACACCCTGGATGAATCGGGTTCTTTGGCATGAAAAATGAGTGCTGCCTGACTTTAAATAGAGCATGAGTTGTTTGCTGTTGAGCCAGGCTTGTTTCCTCTTGGAAAAAATTTTCCTTGCAACCTTTGTACCAGTGATTTTGTGTCCTTATAAATGGGCTGACTGAATGAGAGAAAAAGTAGTGCGGTACAGTGCAGCATATGTATGACAGGCAGACTAATTTAAAGTCCTAACTTATGAGCTGGGTTTTTCCAAGGCCATAGATTTTCATTAGCTATTTGCTGTGTTAATAAGAGACAACCACAGCAACAAGTGGTACAAATGTTGGCTTTGAAATACAGAGTACCTCTTAAACCAACAGAACTGGCAATAAATGGTGTGTGTATATTTGCTCATTTGGCAAAGGTAGAAGTTCAAATTATGTCTCATGGCCAGTTGACATATACCGGACCAAATTCATCCCTAGGGTAACTCCACAAGCTTCAGAGGAGCTACTCAGGGAACGAATTTGCAATTTTTTTCTTAATGCAGCTTCATTCCAAGCATATTTTTTTTTCATGTGCTATTCAATATGTGCCAGCTGATACGACACAGAAATGGGACTGCAAAGACCTATATGTTTTTCCTGGTTCTTCCTTTGTGCCTCAGTTACTATTTTGGACGTGTAGCTATTTCCTCCACACTCTTTTTGAGGAGCAGGAACTACTTCTTAATGTATTTTTTTGTATTGCTCAAGAAAGCAGGTTTTTGCTTCATTAAAAACTTATAAAACTAATCATATAAAAGAGAGCAAAGCATTAACAGTGCCTTTTTATCAAAAGGATAACAAGATCATCTGAGGAATGGTCAGCAGATCTAGCGCAGTCTGCTCTCCCATGCTGGATTTTGCCCATGAGGTGGTGCGAGCCCATCGTTGAGGTAGCTGACCCTTTTCTGCATGTGTCGCCACGCGGTATATGAGGATACAAATGAAACTGGCATCTGGTTCCACACTTGTAACTTTTTCTGGTTTTGCTTTCTTACGTTAAAAGTTGTACACATCTTGGCAGGCATGGCAAAGTCCCATCTGGCTAAATTGTCCCTCGTTCATTTTTCCTTTTGGCTCTGACATGAAATGTACACATATAAACCTGAACACACAAATATAACCTTACTGCAAAGCCCCAGGGGGACATTTACTTACGTGCTACCACTTTGATTATATCTGCTGGGAGCTGATAGATGATGCAGCTGCTTGTGAGCAATGGGCAATTTGGAGAGCTGAGACTCAGGAGATGGCAGTTGAGACCCAAGTCATCTGAGGAGGGGCCTCACAGGTGGATTCCTGGCTATAGATTTCCCCACCAGTTGGACTGGGACAGGGTGGCAGGAGTTGGATGTTTTTTTCTTATCCACCTGTACCACAGAACACATCAAGGAGGCATTGGGTGACCCAGCCAAGAAGTATAGACCTGCTAGCAAAATCATCACCATCCATGGCAGATCTCACCTGAAACTGGAAAATCTGGTACCTATTGATGTAATCAGCAGAACCAGAGAGACATTAAGATTATGACCAAGAAACACCCTCCCTTTCCGGGAAGAGCTGCAGCACCATCCTTTCTCTCTAAATGTTTCCTCCTGCCTTTGTCTATTGGGATAAAAAAGGTCCAGTTGAGCTGCAGTTGTATGATTTTGGGTCATCCCTTTGTGCCCCAAGCCCTGTGGCTAGTGCTAGTGTCACAGCATGACCTACTGCCTGTATAGCGTTTTAATTTTTCAGTTTAGGTCCTTAGAGTGTGATTGGGAGAAGAACATTGAGCAAATCCATTGAATTTAATGAGACCAATCTAACAGCTCTGGAAATATTCTGGTTTTTTTTGTTGCTGTTGTTGTTGCTGTTGTTGTTTTTTTGTTTATTGTTTTTTGTTGTTGGTTTGTTTTAATTTTAAAAAATCACAATTAAAATTTTATCTTTTATTTCATTTCCATTACAATTCAATGCATTAAGAAAAACAATCAATTTTTCTGTTCTATATTCAGTCCTGCACATTCAGTGCATAAGATCTGCTGGATCCTTCCTTCTTTAGCCCTGCAACCATCCCCTCAGTTCAACAGGATGGAAATCCATTTGTGGTTTTGTTTTTTTTGTTTTTTTTCCCTCAGGGGCTTTTCTGGCTTCAGTTCTCCCGAATCGATATCAGATTTCTGAATTTCTGCCTATTTTCCGCCCCCAGAGGCCAGCAGGGTTTGATCCCTCCCCATTGGGCAGCTCTCAGTGGCCTCTCCCAGCCGTGCCAAAGCTTGTCAGCCCCAGCAGGGCTGCCGGCAGGGCGGGGGACAGGGCAGCACGTCCTCTTCAGCCTGATACACTTGTCTTTTAAAATGTCTTAACTCCAGGGGCAATAAGGAGAGGGAATGTATTGCTTGGAGCTGTCTGCTGGCCATATTCTATGTGAGTTCTCCCTTCAAAAATATATTACATTCCTTTTAAAAATTAATTCCAACTAAAACAAATCAGTGGATGTCATTTCCGAACCGCTGGTAGCTGAGTTTTTGCATTAGTCATGTGGATGTGCTACCGGCAAAGGGGACTTCTGCATAACCTGTTGCAAACATGTGACAGACAGCTTGTCAGGAAATGATCAGGATAGGCCATGATTTGGGACTAATTTCATGGATGTTTTCCAGTTTCTATTTTCTCCCCTGATCCTCCTTTCCCTTTCTCTGAACAAGAGGGCTTCTGAAATTTCCTGCTTAACGTCTTTCACTTTGAATAAAGAATACGCTAAACATCCCCCCTGCAGCTGGTCCTGTTGAAATTGCTCCTCTTGAGGGACTCGCAGATGATGCTGCCCGCTTTGAGAAGGTCCAGGCAGGAGGGTTTAGCCCCCAGCGCAGCCCACACTGAAGCCTGCAACCTGAGACGGGGAGCCCCCGCCGTTGCTTCCACCCCAAGCACACACACGCTCACATGCGGAGGCAGGCAGGGGCTTTAAATGAACCCAGATGGCTGGCACACAGGGAGTAGGCATCCTGGAAAAGTGCCCCAGGGCTCTCTGGTTGCTGTCATCTTGGTCTACAAACCAAGTGCCTTCAAGATGTCTGTGTTGTTTCTTAATCTGAGATCACTCCCGTTTGGGCTTTTAGCCACTTCCTGTTGGGAAATGTCACCGAGGCATCAGAGAGATACACAAAGATTGATTTGACTGAAATCAAACATTCCCCTAACTCGGAGGTTGTAGATTATTATCCTTAATAAAGACCATATTGTAATAAAATCCAAATCAGATCCCAATTGATACACTGTACTTTCCCCTCTTCAGTGCTTGTACTGTTGTCTGATTGAGTGATTTGAGTCTTGTGCAAAAGAAATTAATTGGCTACGAGTAATATAAAATGTTGATGAAAAGTGTGAATGTAATGAATGCTGATAACCAGTTTAAATTCTTTTTTTCTTTTCTTTTTCCTCTTTTTTTTTTTTTCCAATCACACTGAACACATGTTTCCCTTCTTTATTTCTCTATAAAAATATGCAAACAATTACCTGGCTTTGGAGACATAATTACAAAGAGGTTCATCTCTAAAAGGTTATTATTGATTTATAGAGTTCTTTAGTTTAATGGAAGACAGACAGGAATAAAAAGAAACTTTCTTCTTTCCCCACAAATAACAGATGAGCTGCGAGGGAAATGTAAGATTTAGAAGTAATTTTTACAAGACACACAAGCTACATGGTTCAGAGGGATGTTTCTTGTATGCACACAAAGTCATTCAGAAATTGTAACGCAGCAAGACCGGTGCAGGCGTCCTCTCCTGTGAGTAACTCAGATGAAGCATGTTGGCAGCCCTGACAGCCAGCATCCGTAGGCAGCACTCCAGATGCAGCATAGGGGATAAGCTGTAACTCCAGACCTAGCGCTAGGTTTTGAAGGTGAGATTCATGAGCAGGAGGGTGTCCAAGGGGAAAATCGGTGGACTTGCAATTAGTAACTACCAGACAGAGGTTTTGGGGTGCTTTTTTAGTGGGTGTAAATTTATAAATGTCTTACTAAATAAATATAATGGGAGAGTCCAACTCACATTGGAGTCAAGGAAGGAGCTTGGTGCTGTCAGTGCAACAGGACCATGCCCCAGCCCAGGACAGTACCTCCAGCAGTCCAGGGGTCTGGGCTACTTTTCCTGTGATTTCTTGTATGACCTGTGTCTGTTTTAAAAGTCGGATGCCAGGAGCCCCTTAGGGCAAGGACTGCTGGTCTGTCAGGTATGCACCGGGACAGGATGCTGCAGTGGGAACCTGACAATGCTCCCTGGCTGGGCTTGTGCACTCTTCAGCCCTGAGACAGGCGTGGGTGCTGCAGCAACACCTAACAACTGCAATATACAGAGTGAATTCTCACTTTTCTCTAAGTGTCTGGACAGAGTGAAGTCTCATTTAACTTATTTGCCTGCATGGAGCACACTTCTGCTTCCTCTACCTTGTAATTAGTATTGCCTGAATCTGATAAAGCAGCTTGTAAACAAACCCAGTCTGAGGCAATTTTAAAAGAGAAACAGATTAAATCAATAGCGCATTGTATGCACTGTGTTTGCATCAACTGCGCTTGATGGTTGTTCAGCTTGTTGTTGTTTTTCTGCCTATAAAATGGAAAATCTCAGAAGAATGACCTTTTGTCCAGCAGCACCGCGGAGGGAATCGAGAGCTCCCATTTGGCTGCTCAGGATGGCCCCAGTGTGTGAGCGGCATGAGCAGCGTGAGCATCCCCCCCTTAGCTGAAGGACGCTGCTGCCACTGCGTGTGCTCTCGCACCTCGCCGTGGCAGCCCAGCGGTGCAGGCAGCAGGTTCTCTGACACCCAGACATCCCACTCAGAGAAACACTGCTCTTTTTGTGAAACACCTTTGCCCAAATTCAAGCAGCATCTTACATGGAGGAAGAAGCAGACCAAGCTGTGAACTGCAGTGCTGGCCCCACTAGAAGCGAAGGAGTCCGTAAGGAGCCCTAAGCAGTGGGGCTGGGGCTGGATGGGCGTGCTCTATTTGATTTTATTCATTTGATTTTATTGTGAGTTGCCCTTTGGGAATGTTTGCTAGGAGTCCGAATGGCTGTCCTAGATTGGCACTATCCACCTTTCATCAGAGGCAAAGGAGCAAAGACCTTTCACGCTGTCATTATCTGCCAGTGCACAGGTTTAAGCATCCTTGGTTTAACCCCCTTCGTAGACATCGTTGCTTATGTCGTTCTCAGCTAAACGCGTTCCTTACTGCTTTATGTCTTTTGACAATAGTAAGCAACTGCTGCTGCTGAATCTTACCGTAATTTAACTTTGGGACTTGGAATGTAGAAACAGAAAGAAGTGCAGGATTATGTTTCATTTTAGATACAATCTTGTAATGAACCATAATATCCTCTCGGAGATTTTGCAATATGAGAAAATAAGACAAGTAAAAAGTTTGTGTAAAGAATTCTCTTCCCTTATGTGTCTATACTGAATTACTGCCTCACTTTTCACCTGATTGTACTCATTTAATCATGATTCTCAAAGGTACTGGGCTTCCAGATCCTTCTGAGAGACGTAGAAGCTGATTGAAGTCATGGTCCTTGACTAATATTTGAATACTAAAAAAACTTGAGGATCTGACCCATTGTCAGTAAAACAGAAAGTTAATTTTACATCATATAGTTCAGAAGATTCAGCTGTATGAATCAGAAAAAAAAAATTCAAATTAAGAAAAAATTGTCTTCAGTAGTTCCCAAGCTTTTTTTTTTTTTTTTTTTTTTTTTGCCAGGTGCACCCTCAGAAGTGCAAAAACATCAGTTACAGCAGACATCACAGGCAGTGGCAACAGGTACTGTCTGCTGAAAGCAGCTGATACCTCTGATGGTATCTGCACCACAGCATGTGTACCGTGGTGTGGGAACCGGAGACCTACCTGAGCTTCACCTTCATTCTGTGTCCCCAGCTTAGCCGCGTGTCCCTGTTCCCTCAGCATCCCTGTTTTGGTACGCAAAGCACCTGCAGGCAGCGCCTGCACATCTTGGTCCATGAGCTCAACCATATACCACCGTTAGTAATAAAAGCACAGTTTGTTACAATCGTGTAAACCAGGGAAAAATATGGCTGTTTGAATGAATGCCTACAGAATCTCTCAGGGGGAGAAGTTACAGACCTCAGAGTGGCCCACAGAGTCCTATTCTCTCAAACTAGATCTGAGCTGTGCTTCCTTTTATTGTACAACCTTAATAGCGATCATTGATCAGCACTGCTAACATTATTTAATTTTATTTAGGGCTCATTTTCAGATGTGACTGCACTTATTGCTTTGCAAGTTATTCATCTTGCATCTCATAGTAACAGAGGAAAGTGGCACAAAGGACAAAAGTGGCGACGCTGTGCAGTTTATGCAATAAAGTGAATTAACAGCAACTAATAGTGGGCAGGTAACTGTGCATCAGTTGAAGAAATGGATGGCAGAAAGCATGGCATCTGCCTTCCAGAAACTTGGTGTATTGCTCTCGTCTGTTCTCGAGGAAATGCTTCAGGAAAGCAAGAGTGCTTTTTATCACTTGCGTCTGCTAAAGGAACAAATGTGAGGAGAACATGGCCAGTTTCCCTCCAAAGAATTGAAGAACTGATGCTCCTGATCAGTTTACACTTAGGAGGAGGATGGTAGAGGAGGCCAGATCCCCTAGCTGATATTTCTGTCAATATAAGGAGAACCTGCAGGATCAGCCCCAATATTTGGACAGGACAGCTTCTCTCATTGGTCCTTCCTCTAGTGACTGGGTGCGTCTTAAACTGCAGAAGAAATAATACAGACGAAAATAATGACTCAACTATTTAACTCCTTCCTTAAATGGAAACTGTTCAAATACTTCCTTCATTTATCTGTCCCAGTGGTGTATGAGAAAAATGGCTTGTGGGCTCTGCCTGGTGCCACAGGGATGAGAGGACGCACATGGCTCGCTGCTCCTCTCTAAGGATCTCTTTGTTCTGCCCGGTCCCCGGGGCACATGTCCCATGCGAGGCAATGACAGTTTTTGTTATCGCACAGACGTATCAGTTTCAGTGACAATCACTCCCTTTTCAAAAAAACATTATTTCTCATGATTGTCTCCCTCTTGGAAAATGTGGCCTTTAAAGCCAAGGGCGGGAGGGGGGGAGTGGAATGAAGAATGAAGGGGAGACAACGAACGTCCTGGCGACACAGACGTTAAATGGTGTGTTATGGGACGATCAGTCAGTCAGCGCGAGGGCAGAAATCAACATATGTGCACACAGAAAGGAAACGCTGCGCCTTGCCCTGCAAAAGAGAGATCGTCCTGTGGTGCCTGTGCCGGTTTACCAGATATTGCAAGAGGAATAAAGGGAGCGAGGGGCGGAGGAGGTGGGGGACTAGCTAATAACTACATGTTTTTTCCTTCCTTCCTAACTCAGTGGCACAAGTGACCTCGTGAAGCCAAAAAGTTATGAGCATCTGATGCAAAAGTTCCCCCCAAAAATGCTCCTTAGCAAAGGCCACTGGGTAAACCATGTCATGACTAATTTCTGCAAAATCCTTGATTTAAGGCAGGCGCAGGACCTGAAATTCACACCAGCTCTTTGTGTGCTGGAGTCACGCAGATACCAGGCTTGGTGAGAAGAAACTGCATACTTCCTATTTTATTTCACCACTGCTCAACCTGCTTTTCCTCAGACTTAAAATCATTTGCCAGGTCAAAATAAACTCTTCAGAATCCCAACGTGAAAAATGTACCTAACAATTCAATCCTTGTAAGTTGGGAATTGGAAGAGAAAGTGCAGTAGAGTCTAATTAAATTATATAATAAGCAGCTTAACTTGTGGTTTCACTTTGGTTTCTGTTATTCTTACTATCACAGGCATTGTAGCTGGCAAGGAGCTATTGAAATATGCAAAGTAGAGATGACAAAAGAGGAGATTGTTTGGGTTTTGCAAAAAGCTTGTCTGTCAGAGCTTGGTTTTGCAAAGTCAAATCCAGAAGGGAGGTCAGGCCAATTCCTGTTTAATGCAAAATTTTCCTCAGAGTTAGCAATGGCTTCTGTGTTTGACCTGTCTCTATTATAGACAAAAATCAAAGGCGACTTGGATTTGCAAATCCTCATCCATCAGGTCCTGGTCTGCAAAATGAAAACCAGCACAGGCTAAGGTTTAGGCGAAGCTCTGTGTAGAATCCTGGGGGCAGCTTTGTATCTTCAGCGAGTTGGTTGGTGTCATCCAGAAGACGGCTCTTCAAAGCCGAGGCGATGCTCCTCGCACCCACGTGGTGCTGTAGACCTGTCAGCCTGCCCCGCTGCTGGGAAGTCTCCTTGTGACTTATCAGATTTTGTGGCCTGCTGAAAAGGGAAAAAGGATCACGACTGGATGACAAGTGTGATAAAGAGCAGGCGCACAGGGACCGGCCGTGTTCCCTCGCAATGGAAATCATACCTACACGATAAGCTGCAATCCAATTTTTCAACATAGGACCAGCTTGTAGCTGTTGCAATACAAACACACCTAGAGCTCCACATGTTTTTATTTGGGATTTTTATAATCTTAATAGATGCAGTTCTGAACAAAGCACAACCCGGTTCAGGTCCTCTTGCAGGCAGCGCTGAGCAAGGCCACTGCCATGGAGCTCAAGGAGAACTGTGCCATCCCTTTGACTGAGGTGCTTGCCTCTGGACAAGCAGAGGACAAGCCCTGGTGGAAGCTTCATCCTTTGGAAAGACTCAGCCTAAGCAGGTTGTTTGCTTATTTGTTTTCTGTTTGTCAACTGGAAATCTTGCTTTTGTTGTCATTAGTAGCTGCAGAGATGCCACCAGCTTCACACCACCTGTCCCACTGGGCAATGGGCTCTGTGCTCCACTTACGCCAATACATTGATTGCTCCCGCACAGAGAACGACCCAGTCTGCAGCCCAGCGTATAGCTGCGGGAGCCAGAGAAACCCAACTGGCTGATGGCACACGAGGCGGGTGAGGAAGCACCCGGGTAAGCTGTCCTGCCAGGGAGGGCAGCCACTCCTCACCGAGGTCAGCAGTGGCTGGCAGGGGGTGCTGTGGCATCTTCAGGCAGGACATCTTCTGAGTAATAATTTATGCTCTGTCTAGCACAGATAAGTTGGCAGAAATATACACCATGCTTTCCCTGAATTGTCAGTAAAGCTGACTAGCATTTACATACTGGTTCCTTGATAAAACAAATGCCCATAAATTTGAATAATCAAAACTTTCCAAAAGTTTGGTGTACATGCTCAGCCTGCTATGGAAACAGGTTGCACTGCCCACTTAAATCTGAATCTGGATCTAGGGCTTCAGTTTGGCATCATTTGTAGCCTCGAAGACTGTCTCATGAAAGCTTCAAATAAGAATAATTTCAGTCTGTTCAGTGGTCTATAAATTCAAGTACCCCAAGAACAAATGAATCACTCTGTTCTCTGCCCCAGGGGTTTGACTATTACAAACAATGACTGAAGTCATCAGCAAAAGACGAGGTCACAGGCTGAAGGACGAAAATATGCTTTTTCATTTCTAGTGTAAAAAAATTGAATGTATTGTTTGAAAATGTCAGTGTATGAACTAGACTAAATGGAAGCAGGCTAAGCTGGGCTCTGACATCTAGTGCTTCCTCCTCCACTCCTATTTTGTTTAATTTGACAGCTACTTACCAAGATACACAAGCCCAAAAATTCAAAATACGCTGCTAAGGAGAAGAACTTTACAACATTATCTATCTATCTCTTGGTACTGTGAGGTCTAATGACTGAAGGTAGGGGCGAGATGGGAGCGCCCTGCACTCCAAGCTGGATGTTGCCTCTGTCTGCCACTATGAACGAAGCGTTCAGAGCCTCTGCCAAGGCCTTTCTGTCACAGCGACCTGCTTCACAGTGCTGAGGTGCTGTATAACAAGTGATTATGGCTTGGGAAGCATTGCACGATTCACAGAGCCAGTGCTGAGCACTGGATGAGGTGTGGGTTCACCAATGATCTCCAGAGTGTGCAGAGGAAAAGTCATTTATTGCATGCAGCCACCTCCTAGGTGATGTTCAGACAACCCCATGGGTTCTTTAAAAAGGGGTTGGTTAAAATAAAACAGTTCAAATCCCTTGTATTTATTCATATATATACATGAATATATATCAAGACAATCAATCTAGTCACGACAAAGCACTTCAAAATACTTCATACACACCACCAAGTAAAAGCATGAACATGGCGCATACCACAGAGCAGCAGTGACTTACAGTAACCCACAATAACAACAGCTTTTTTTCACCTAGTAGGCAAATCAGATATGACTCGTGGATTTTAAATCCCCAGAGGATACAAAAAATGTCATCTTGGATGTAAACGCACTGTTTGCCAAACCTTTCTATCCTAACTCAAGGCCGAAGGAGTTGAAAACATACATATATTTCTCCTGTTCAGTGTATGGTCCCCTAATGCTATGTGCATTAGGTGCTTTTACTTTAGGCTTTACCCTTTAAATAGGCAAATCCCAGCCTTACTTGTCAAGCTGCTACAGAAGATGCAATACTAGATATCTGTCTGAACCAAACCACAGATGAAACTTTGGTCCCTTTGAAGCGAATGTGTTTTGTCAGTGGCATCAACAGACCCTGCCCTGCTAACGTCTTCCTCAACCCTGAGCCTTACAGCAAGGGCAAGCTTCCCATTGGTGGCTCACAGGGAGCCTCCCGTGTCCCAGGGGAGCACAAGGAGAGTTATTCGAATGGAAAAAGCAGCCTCCAGACCTGAACTTCTCCATGATCCTTTTTCATACATAATCAAATCTGAGATGGCAACTTTTTACCTCATCACTGGGGAAAATACTTAAAACCAGGTGTCTATTAGGTATTATTGCCTCCCGTAAATCCAAACGTATGACAAAAGAAGCCTAAATCAAACACGTTTTAGTCACAATGCTTCATCAGTAAAACCTGCCTTTAAAATATTTTCAATTAATGACAATTTTCACTTCAATGCCAAGAGTTTGACCTTGTTCTGATACTCACTCTTCATCACACACAGCTGTTAATGCGGGTGCCAAAGCAAAATTCAGATTTACAAAGCACTTTGGACCTCACCTGATACTCTGTCAAATGAACCACCATGAAGCCTGAGGGAGTTTGGGGAGAAAAAGGATTCAGAAACCCCTTTATCCATATATACAATAGTAAACTACAAATAAACATTAACTGAATAACACTCACCTGATTGCGCTCATGATGCATAGATCTAAGCTTAATAATGAAAAAGAGCATGGCCAAAACAAAAACAAAAACAAAAACAAAAGAAGCTGGTACTCTAAAATCAGCTAGTTTCACCCATTTGGGCACCGAGAAGCTTCCATTGCCTTTAGTAGATGCAAAAGCCTGCTGTCACATTCTTGTTCCTGAGATCTGGGCATATGCTTTCAAAAAGTGTGAAGATCCATTTCTCATTTGTTGCTAGAATTACTCTGTTGGGCTAGCACGACTGCTGCTCTGACCAGCAATAGTAACTCCCAGCCTTAAATTCATAACAGAAAAAAACCTTGGATGCGGAGGAGCCATGACACTCGCCTTTAAAAAGAGACTAGAATGTTTTTCCCTCCCTCTCCATCTTTTTTCTTTAATATCCAAGACTATTGGAAATCTTGCAGAGGAGGAGACAGAGGGAAGCTGAAGAAAATTTCTGCATAGAATAGAAGTTCCAGCACTCAGTTAAAGTACCTGTAGGCACAATTACAATCAAACATCCATCCTATATATGTAGGCAATTAGCATGTGCTTTCCTGATACTGCTCTGCGTGCTAAAGCTAGCAGCAATCCTATACATAGGCTGGTTCCCTGCCTAAAACTGCTCTTCTCTCAAAGGCAAAATATTTTGCAGAAATTTCCTACTTTTGATGAGAAACTGTTTTGAAATAAGAGAGAAAAATAAATCATTCTACCCTTTTAGAACACAGCTTTTCAATTCCTCATAAAGGTGACCCTTTATTACAAAGTTTTCATTGTATATTACAACAAAAAAAATGTTTAATGATATAAAAAAAAAAAACACTAGAACAAACACGTCTGTCAGCTTGTACTCTGAAGTTTCCATTTCTGAGAAATGCTTTGAGTTTTGTGCTATTCTGGAATGATCACGTTTTTACATTTTGAAATTTCACCTCAAAATGGAAAATCTGGCTTCACCCCGCCCCCCGCCTTTGTGTCTCTGACTGCTTATCCTACGTCTTTAGGAGTTAGATACACATCTTTTTAAATGTGCATCAGCAATTGAACTGCGGTTGAAGAATATAGCTGCAAATTTTGGGGGCAATGAACTGTGTCTGCAGTAGAAGAGTCAGCCTTTGGGAATGCTAATCTTTCTTTAGGTTGACTAGGCAGATGAAAACATGAGCAAGAAAGTGTTTAGTTTGTCTCAAGCTCCTTCTAAGTTCTGTACTGGAAGATTCTGGAAAAAGAAAAAAAAACAAACACAGAAAAGCATCAGAAATGTGCCCTTTTGAAGGTCAATTGAGCCCAACACCCCATTATTAGGGGTGAATTTGGCCCATTCTGCCCAACAGCCGTAACTGCTAAGCCTTAGTGCATGTACTAAACCTTTGACTGATTTAGTATTTAAATGATATACAGTACCCATCCTGTTAAATGTAAATTAAATGCACACTTACTCTTTAAGACAATTTAAAGTGTCACCTTTACAGCTAAAAGACTGTGACATTTCATGAACTCACAGCCACGTCTTCCCACTGATAATGCCAAACTGAACTGACTGGGCTAAATCCAGCTGTGGGGTAACCAAACACAACGCTCCTGCTGTCAGAGAAGTTATACCCATTTACACCAGGGCTGATTCCAGGCTTTCATTATCTACACTTAAACTTGGCATAATTTATGTGAAAAAGCAGCTGAGAATAGTAACATTTCAACTGTTATTCACACTATAGGCACAATGTTCCCTAGTAACGTACGTTGGCTTAGCTGCTTTGACTACAATGGAAGTACCCTGATTTGTGCTGGGTGAGGACCCAGAACTAGCTGAAAAGCAAAGACAAAGAAACTCCACTTAAACTGAATTGCTCTTGGAGACCGATGACATCATTAATAGCAATTAATATGCTCCAGTATAAGCTAACATCAAAAAGCAAAGGCTTTGGGTTCAAGCAGACATCCTTAGAGAGAAATGACTATCCCCCTGCATGTTTCTGAGCAAGGCTGCGCATGAAGCACTGATCCTTGTTGGGTTTTGAGCACTAGAGCCCAGATTTCAAGGTATTTAGGAATATAAAGATGCAAACTGGTAATTAGCTTGTAGGTGTTACCTTTCCTGGTGTCTTTGAATTGGAGAGGCGCCTGTGAGCATCGTTAGGCTATACAATGTCTGTGGAAATCAGACTGTACAGTAATTCAGATAAGAACAAAACCAGCATGCGGATCAACTATAATGTGAATAAAATATTAACATAATCAGGCAGTTCTCTGTGGAGTTCATCTTCTGCTATGCGCAGCCATCCCCCTCAGCAGCCCTCCCTGCACGGCTTCCTCTCCGTCACAGCTTCCTTGCTTGCACAGCCTCCTTGGAGGAATCAGAAGCTCTCCTTATGTTTTCCTCCAGTAGTCCCTCCATTTCAAAACAGATGGCATGTCTGGCTTGGCAAGGATTCTTCATGCAGTGATGCCCACAGGGGGTAATCAGGAGGAAGGAGAAGTTTCAGATCTGCTTCCTCAGGTGCTACCTCAATTTACAAGCACTGTAGCACCCGAAAGCAAACTATGCCCTTTCTTAGTTACTACATGGAATTTATCTGAAATATATTTTGGATATATTCTGTACCAGCACTTAATGTTAGAAGACAGTATGTGTTATGAAGTTTTATTGTGTTATTTCCCCTCACCTTGGACTCCCTACATCAAAAAAAAAAAAAAAGTGCTTTACAATGTTGAGTGTTTTAAATAAAATGCACTCATTGTTGTCAACATCTAGAGCTGGTAAATTGACAAATTCATCATCCCATTATAATCCCTGCACCTGTTCCAGTTTGCAGTCTGTGGTGTGTTTTAGCTCGTGTATGGTGTGTGCATCTGCTTAACAAGGACAGTTAACTGGCAGAATTTGTTTATAAACCCAGTGAAGAGCTAAATGAGGTAAACTGCATTATCTTACACGTTAATTGTATTTCACTGCAGATGAGCATTTATTAAAGATGCAGACGGCAAACCATACATTCTAATTGTGTTTACATCCATTTCTGGTTTTACCCTGGTTTCCAGAATTTCTTTCCCTATCATATTTCAGCGCTTCAAGATGCAGCCTGAGATATCCCTGCAAGAGACCTTCCTGGCAGTGCCCGATACGCACGCACGCATGCACACACACACGCAGCAGCAGGGCAAATCACTCGCAGGAGCAATTTATTAGAAGGATGCTGCCACGTCCTCCTGTCTGGCAAACGTCCGTGAAGAGATGCTAATTACTGGGAATCTGACCATCACTTCGAAATGACTTCATGAAATGTTTTCTGGGGGCAGTTACCTCGGTAGTGGGGACAGTGCTCCCCTAGTCCTGCCTCCCTGTCCTCGCTCCCATCGCCACCCTCCCTCCCGCGCTCCAGCATCGCGGTGGGAGCAGGAGTCACGCAATACCTGTCAAAGGATGACCCGCGGGTCCCGTCTCCCCACAAACAAAATTCAGCTGTGGCTGTTACACCGCTGCTGCCAGAGACTTGTAATGATTTGAGCAGAGGAGGCGACAGAGGGGCACAGGAGCCGGGGAGCCACACTGCTCGGCAATCTGGGAGCTGAGCAGAGCTGCCCGCAGCACGACCAAATCGGTGGACAGGCTCAGTAAGCACGGGATAAAACTCTGAACAATGCCCAGGAAGCCTGAGATCCAGTAAAGTGTTAAACCCAGATCTTTGAGCCCTTGTCCAGCAATGTGCTGGACAATGTCCAACAAGAACCACCTCCTTTCCTTGCCGTCCATTTGGGTGGGAATTTGGTCTCTGCAGGATGTGTTATTATCTGATCCTGAGCTCATTGTTCCAGGAGAATAAGGATGGCCAGTTCCTCAGCACAGGAGAAATCCCTCCTCCTAGGCCTTCACCACCTGAAACCCTTCTAGAGTCAAACCAACCTGGTGGGTGGTCCAGAAGCAGGACCGAAATATTAACCATTTGAGGACAACTGCTCAGTTTGGAGGTTGTACAAGTAAAGCAGGGTGGACCTGTTGCGGAGGTACTGCTGAAAACAAAGGGGCACTATGTCCACCCCCATTTTAAGACAACTAAAACCGGCGGCAGCTTCAGAACTTGGCCGGTTCCGCTGGTGCTGCCAGTGAAGATACATCTGCTCTTGGTTCGTTGGTCAAGCATAAGAAGAAAGGTCAGACCTCTGCAAAAGTTTAAATACGGGTCTAAATTTACAGCTGCTGAGGGGAAATTAAAGAAAAACAACATTATTGGAGCAAGAAGGGTGCTGAGAACAAAACAGAGATTCTGGCCACGGAGAGGGGGCTGAAAAATAAATCTGCCAGGCTAAGAAATTTCATAGCATGTGGCTCTCATCCACTCTGCTTTTTGCCTCATATGCAAAGAGGTTGCGGAATTAGATTCCCTAATCCAAATACTTTAGGACTCATTCTCTAATTTCCCTTGGAAATTCATTAGTTTTTTTTAAATGAGTGGTAATGCTGCTTGCATTTTTTGGTTATGGGAAGATTAAATGAAGGAAATCTTTGCCTAGAATAATCATCGTTACTTAACCTAAATTTATTCCATTCCTCTGAAACTTTGAAAAAGAGCAGCTCTTTGGTCCCTGAAGTTACACTGAAGTAAAACTCAACAGCTTGCTAAAATATTGCCAGATGAGTAGAAATATTCAGCACTGAGGAACTGATGTGGTGCAGGAATAAAAGGTTGTTTGTGAGCACTGGCTGGCACCAGGGTTTAAGCAACACTACTAGCCTGCCAACACGAAGCTGATAACAAGACTTTCTGAATATCTTCCAGAGCTTTGCAGAATACTTGCTTGCTTAATATTTTTACACTTAAGCTCTTAAAAGTTTACCAGAGAAAAGTGGCTTTGCAGATGTGCAAGTAACACCCCCCCCCCACATGTATGCAGATATAGCAGGAGGAATACTGATGCTGAACACAAGAAAATACTAATATTTAACATGTGCAGATTAAGTGCAAACAATAGGGCAATATTTCCGTTTTGCACTCTAATTTCTCACTTGCAACACACAAACGACTTAATGCCTGAGTTGGACTTATGCTCCTGGCTGCCCTACACATTTTAGTTATTTCTCGGTGTCAGTAAAGTAAGGTCATGATGCCTGCTCTTCTTTCTCTTTCTCTTTCTCTTTCTCTTTCTCTTTCTCTTTCTCTTTCTCT
>VXAL01006830.1:133132-186425 GCA_013399475.1 Chauna torquata | reverse complement strand
TTCCTTCCTTCCCATTAGTATAGTATTAATTCAGAGCTCAGAATTTTTGTTTCTAACTGTGTGTGAGGCTTCTGCTGCTTGCCAGCATAAAATTCAATGCAATTCTCTACACAGTGCTGCTGATGCCTTTATGTCTTGAACTATAGCACCTCTGCTTTCTCTAATCTCAGCTCTCCAGGGCAGGCAGTATGCCCCCCAAAATTGTGTCCACAGAATTAAAAGAAAATGTGTGAAGATGGGACCAGAACAAAACCTATGGTCCTACAACATGCATTTGAACCTGGATCTCTGGAAGTAAAAAGCTACCATAGTCAGTAAAAAGCTACTGTAGTCAGTAGTCCCCCAAATCGTACTGTCATGGGCAAAACCTTACTCCTTAAAATGTTTTACTGAAATGTGGAGTGAAATCCTGGCCCTGTAGCATCAATAATAAAGCTCCCATTGTTTCATCTGGTTGCTTTACTCCATATAGAAATAGATCTACCTTATCCCTCAATGACATTTCCAGACTACATGTGGTTCAGCACATGCACAGTAAATCTGATTTGGCGTGGCTGCCAGTTTGATAGCACTCTCAGCTGCTGGAAATCCCAAGCAGACATGGGAGATTCTGAAAATCTGCCAAGGCAAAATTTCTGGATAGAAGAGGAGATGTTTAGAAAGCCCTGATGCATAATATGTATACCTATGCAGCTTGGCTTTGTCTTGTGGGAGGTGGAGAGCCTTCCACGCCGTATCTACTTCTGGTTTGCACACAATTTAAGCACGTTACTTTTTTTGAAGTCATGGCAGAAATGCAATGTATTGCAAAATGTCTGTATGTGCCCAGTCAAGCAAACAAAACCCCCTGATTCCAGAGGGTCCCCAGTACTGCCAAAATGTGAAGCAGCACCAAACATGCCTGATCAGAGGGACACTCCGCCTGGTATTCTGTGCTTTGTTGGGTTCTCCAAAATCAGTGTGGTAAGCAGCATTACACAGATCCAAAGTCTAGGCCAGCACAGGTAAAGTAAGGAGGTGCACAGATAACGACTTGTATCGAGACCTGGAGCTTGGTGACATGGGGCTCTGCTGACCCTGGTAACAGTCAGCTGTTTCAGCTGTACCACATGCCATCCCAGAAGCACAGAAAAAACTCCTCTTCCTTTGTACTGGAAGGAATAACCTTTAAATTACGAGGATTTTTCACTGCTCAAAGAACAGGTTCAAAAGGCAGTGCTCATGGCAGTGAAAAGTAGAAGAATACAGGTTTGTTTGAGGCAGCGATGCTGTATCATACTGCTGAAAGCAGGGAGAGCTGTTCCTTGAAGACAACCAAATTAATTTTCTCCTCCTCTTGCGAGGTCAGTTCTGCAATCCGCTCAGCTCCCTGACCCGAACCATCAAATTACCTGAGCTCAGCCAGGCTGCTCATGGATTTAGAGTGACTCAGGGCAGAGAACTCGGCACCTCTGAGAGCTGAGCTGGAGGAGGGAAACTATTTGAGCGAGCTACCTGCAGAACCACTTACGGAAATGCTAAATGAATTTAGATGTCTGAATTCCTTGCTCTCCCCTGATCACCTCCAGGGACATACATAACAATAGTTCCTGAAGGAACCAAGATGTGCCCAAGCAGGGTCTTGGCTTTGCAGCGGAGAAAGCAAAACCCAGGTAGTGCACTCCCTGAGTCAAGAGTCTGACTTTCACCTCTCTGGAGACTCGTGGGCAGCGCAGTTGCACAGGACTCCCCCAGAAGAGAGGAGAGAAAGGGACCGTAAGCAGCAGGAACAGATGAAGTTCACTTTCTCCATCTGTTTTGTATTGAAGGACCTATTACTATGAGTAAAGTCAGCTGAGACATCCCAAGTCATTGCAGCCTGAATATTTAAGCTAGGCTATAAATATCTGATTTTTTTTTTAATGGTGATTATTGTTTATGCTTTCTTCCTATTTACCCTCCTTTGATTTAGTAGCACAGGGAGGTTTGTATCACTTTAGCATGTCAATTGGAAGCAGCCGCCAGCTCCGCTGCAGATAACCTCTCGTGGCCTAGACATTTAGGGATTGTGCCGTCTGTCTCCCCTCTCCACTGTGACCCCAGGTGGCTCAGAAGTACTTCGGGTCAAACTTATTATATACTATTCACTATCCCAATAAACAAGTAGCGTGTTGTCACATTTGGAGTACTGCGTATTTTTCTAGTAATTATGCCTTATTATATATTTACCATTCAGAAAATGCAGGTGTGGGCTGTTGAACTGGGGCCAATAAGAATTCGCCGAACTGGCAGCAATTCTTCGGTGAGTCATGTTTCACTGTCTGTTGGTTTTATAACTGTTTTCACTACTAATTTAGCTCTGCGATGCAATATGCAATTAGTCCTATTATGGAAGCAGCTGTATTCAGTTTTACAATGGCACTTTCCCCTTTGGCTTGTACCAGAGCCTGTTGTGGTTCTGCTGATTTGATGACTGAAGTTGTAAAGTGGTATCTGGATGAGCCACAGTGAGCCATGAGCCTCATGCAAATATGATTCTTGCTTATACACCACTGCTCTAATGCTATTTCTTACAGCCCAATTAGAAATGCGGTCACAGAGAAAGCTGTTTCTTGCTACAGTAAGTAGTATTGTCATGCAGAGATTTGTTGCCACGCTGGTATCACCTCTGGAGTCTTGTAGCTTATTATAAATAACTTTTGTCAGGCAGAATGTGCAAACAATAAGCTTCTGCTTGGAAATTAGCTTTTGCAGGCTTCAAAAATCAGTTCCCAAGCTGAAGCGTGGACGCACCGAATCATGGCCCCAGGGGCTGAAAAGGGGCCAGGTAGGGACGGCTGTAAAAACCCTTGGGCCACTGGCATCGTTATTGCCTATGGCCGGCGCTTGGAGAAAGAGCTCTACCAAGCCTCTCTCTCCAAAACCGTGACAACAAAACAGCCAAGAAGTAAATACAAATATCAATTACACTAATTAGCTGCCTTTACTGTCAACAAGGATGCGAGGGAAATCCAATACATACTGCATATTAGTTTAATCTGCATTAAAGTGACTCTATTAAAACAGTAGGGTCTTGAGAAATCGCTGAGAACATTCGCTGCATTTTTCTACTGTGTTATTACCCATTTTCACACCCATACATATGTTATGGTTTTGTTGCGTGTCACACAAAATGGTAATTTGGTTGTGAAAAAATGAGAAATCATGACATTTCACATGTGTTTTCAGTAAAACAACAATTTTCCTTGTAACGGGCCCCAGTTTTCTTCCTCAGAAATAGGGCTATTTACAATGAAAATGTTCCTGTTGTGGTGGAATAATGACACGAAGAAAGGAACCAGGCTGAACACTGTGAAGAAAAGTTAAAGTGCCTGCATTTCAAGTGCTTTGAATTTCAGGTGAGCATTTTGCAACCTCTCAAACACCTCCCAGCTGACCGGTGCACACCGGTGATGGAGCTGGCCCCAGCAGAGCCGGTTCGCTGCTAGGATTGTTTCTGACCACTATTGCCTGCAGTTGTCATTCTGGTCAGACTATTACAGTAGAAACTATTTTCCAGGAACTTTTCGCCATGAGAAACAAAGAAACTCTCTGCTCTGCAGAGAATAACCATTTGGGAGAGCTGGACCGACTGAGAGTTGGTCGTTTGCCCAGACCTTATCATTTTCTATCCAGAGGCTGGCTTTATGCTAGAGTAAACAGCTGGAGTTACGCACCATATTTCATCGAAAGCATGTAAAACAATAATGAACTTTATGGTTCTATAAAGATTTGCAAAATTATTCCCAGGTCTAAAGTTTAATTGTTTAATGTCACCAAATGACTTTACAATAACTGAGCACAGTGGAGTGGCAGAAGTTAATCACTCGACTGAAGTGAATTAAGATTTTCTAAGGCTACATTTATCACTGTAATTTCAGGCTAATTTCATTTTCCATTCATAAAATATGATTTCAGTTTCTGTATCTCTATGAGCTGTGGAGAAGGAACGTGCCTGTTTTATAAAACATGTTTTTGTCAAGCAATGTCAAAGGTGATATACATACCGATAACAGGAAAAGGCTAAGCTTATCTTGGCATCTTTAACTTGCATTGCACATGCCGTAGCACTGGATTCCACGTGCTGTTTAAGACCTCTTTCCATTTTAAAACTCCGTGGGCCAAATTTTCAGCATTAGCTTTGATTTATCTGTTCTTCCTGACCTCCCGTCAGGAAGCAAACACACCAGCAGTCATGCTTGAAGCAGGAGCCAGTCAGGACAGAGTTGCTTAAAGCAAAGCCTGTGCGCCAGAAGGCCTGTTCCCAGGGGCTAACTCCCCAAACAGGTGAGGAACCCCTCCCTGCCTGACTGTTACTTTCAGGCACCCAGAGCAGGATCCAGCTTGTGTAATTTTAGCCCTTTGGGGGTAACTAGAGGTCAAAGGAAGTTGTCTGAGCAATGCCTATAGCCAGTGGAAAGGAAGGTGTGTCTGTATGGGGTGCTTTAACCCATTTATCTCCTCTGGCTATAGTGGAAGCCCAAACAGCTATTACTCAAAACACCTGTCCCTTGCAGGCTGAAGTTAAACCCATGAACCTCACCTTTCCTTCTCAGATCGGATCCCTTGACACCCCTTCCTGCTGGGGCCAGAATTCAGTTTTCCCTCCACCTAGGGCCTAGTTCAGCTGGTGCTCTCAGCGACCAGCCACCACACGCTCACGGGCAAGCCCCACGCCACAGGCAGTCCTGAGGAGTCAGGGCTGGCTCTGCATCCTGTTCAGAGGTATCACGGGCCTGATACTTGCTCATCAAGTGAGGGAGCCCAGCTGGGGTCTGGTCAGCCCAAAGGGCTCAAGGAGAATGTTCCAGAGCCAGGGTGAAGCTGGCAGTGGCAGGTGGATGAGAGGGAGGTGAGAATACCCACGCCTTTCCCAAACATGCCTCCAGGCCACCATTGATATAGCTTGGCTGCGGGTGGTCACTGGGGGAGGCTGTGTCTGGCAACTTTGCAAATTGTGGCTTTTGACATTTTTTCTTCAAACGAACACTTGAAGAATGAAGGCATTAAGAATTTCTCCAAGAATGAACTGCACCAAATCCTGGACCAAAATCTCCAAAGTGACTGCAGATTTGCAGAGTGCAAAAGGTGAGCCCTCTCCTCACCTTTTGATGCTTCTGAGCATTCAGCATCTCGAGTCTTTTTCTTCTTGCAGCATCAATGTACAAAGAAAGAGACAAAGCTGCCCACAAAGACAGTATCTCTGTGAAGTTTCCCAGACACACAGTAGTAGGTCAGCTAAAACTGGGACCCATATCAATGTGGCTAATCTGGTGTTTTTGTAAATTCTATATAAACGAGGCCATCTTCCACCACCAGTTTCCTTCTCTCCCTCCCGCATAATCCCCTTCACTGTAAAGGAAGTAAAATGTACTACTTACTGGTTTTTGTTAGTAATGAATATCCATGTGGTTAGCTGTATTATGGTAGCGCCAAGACAACAGTTTGCACTCCCCCTCTACGCAGAGTATGTGCTCAGGCTGCGTACACATGTGTAACATGCTGTCCTGCCCTCAAATTGCTTCCAGGTTAGGTCATCACTGCCAGACCATTTCCCTTGCTTTTTCTCCTTCGTGTTTTATTGGCCTAGTAGAAATTAGCTACAAATCCAGCCTGGTTTTAGTGTCTTTTGCACTCATTTGTTCCAACTGTTGCACCCCCTGAACCCTTCCTCTCACACACGTACAATTTATTCCCACACGTGACAGGCATGCTCATGAATTATTTATATTGCTTTGGTAACTTCTGCTTTGCAAATAATGAGAGAAGCAAATGTTTCCAGTGTAGGAGTCATAATAAGTGAGAAATCCAGTCAAGCTGGTGGGCAAGAAGGTGGTAAAACGGCCCAAGTTAAAAATACACAGCTTTTGAATGTCTGAGGAAATATCACACGAGCCATTCAAAGCAATCATCTGCCCTCAGAAACGCTGCTGGGCCGCTAAAATTAGGAGCTGATATCCTGCAATGACCAAAGAGGCTTTCATTTCCCCAGTTTGTGTCCTGCACACAGGACAGATTTTCTGGTAGACTGAGGGTCACATACCTGTACAGCTGGCCCCTCTGTTACATCTGACAAGCTTCCCTGGACGAAGGTTGGGAGAGAGAAATTCACCCGTTCCTGATACACCAATGGCAGCATTCCCACCTACGTGTATGGAGGGAGTAGCTACCACTTCCTCTCATGAGTTAAAACGACAGAGCTCTGCTGAGAAGAAAATTAATGACATACACCAGGGAAAAACACACTATGTCACACAGCTTCTGCAGTGCTTTGATCTTTCACTGTACTGAGAAATAGAGTTAGGCTCTGCTTTCGCTTCCTAAACACAGCCAAGCACACAAAGCAGGGAATGCAATATCTAATAAAGTAGCTCATTTACACGGAAACTTGGTAAGAGTCTGAGAAAATAATTCAATCAGTTTCACGTGTTTTAAAAAAAAAAAAAGAAATCGACAATAACGCTGAGCATAAAAGGATATGCTAGCTCAGTGGAGGGGCAAGGAATTTAAAGAAATAATGACTCGTTTTACATAGACTTCACCCAAAGTTTGGATAGAAGCAGCAGGAAACAAAACCTTGGGAAGGCACTTTAACGTTAGCAGCTCAGGGTGCAAGGATCAGCCGTTTCCTCTGCCATGTGCTGACACGCTGTGGCTTTGAGCAAGGCGACCTGCCCCTGTGTCGTTCCCCTCTGCGGAAGGAGCCAAGCGGCATCTCTAGCACGTCCTCGCTGAGCTGACGTCCCACGTGACGCCTTCTGCCACCAGGTCTGCTAGGTTTGATTATAGAGGTAGGGATGCACTTCCAGCGGGTTGTCGTAGCAACGAGGAAATAGGCGGATGGAAATCAGCGGCACCCGCCTGCCTCCGCCAGCCTGCACGCGGGCTGCGCGGCACGGGGCTCAGGGGGCTCGGGGAAGCGGGGCACGAGGTCTGGCGGGTAAGGACTGGAAGGAGACCTTACCTGTGGGGGCCTGTATGCCCTCCGTGCCTGGGCAGCTCCGAATCCCGTGACTCAGAGGCCCTCCAGCCTCTCCTTCCTCGTCTTCAGCAGGTTTACAGTTGGCATTTCTTCCCATCACGGTGGATGCATAAGAAGAAGAAACACTGAAATACCATCAGGAAACCGATTCTTCTGAGATTTCAGCTGGAATTCAGCATGAATTAGTTGGCTGGTAAATGTGATGATAGGAAAAAAGCTAACTAAATGTTCTAACAGTATAGTCCAATGAGGATTTGCAATCACTATCCTTTATTCACAAGGCTACACCAAAAAAAAAAAAAAAAAAAAAGTCCATTAAAAATGAAGATTCCTAGTTAGAGATTTTACTTGTGCCCTTGAAATATTTTGACAGTTTCTTTTTGCTGTCCTGCAGCAGAGTTATTTGAGGCTTAGTCTGGTATCCCACCAAAGTCAGTGAGAACTACCAAGGTCTGTTTTTCCTGGAGCCAAGTGACATAACACTCTGCTACACCTCCCAGACAGGTCTTATTGCCCAAAGACCACCAGTTTTTTACTTGCTCCATATTGATTTGACACATTGTCTGTCCCAACCTACTCCTTTCTCCTTGCACATTTTCCAGAACACAATACTATGCTGAGCAGGTTTCTGTGCTGATGAAAAAAACATATTTTTCCACAGAAAGCAGTCCCTCCCATACTTTACGATCCCTCTGCCAAAAAATGCCACCCAAATATCTTAATATAATATTTCTTCCTATTGTTGATTTTGGAAACTGTTGGATCCTTTGGCTGTAGTTCTGCACCCTCAAAGAAATCAGCTAGAGACAGAAAAATGTGAGCTCAAATAGTTTAAGCTTGACAAAATGATAAGCAAATGAAAACAGCCTTGTAAATGTTGAGGAGCCCATCAGTTCAACAGCTGGACACCTAAACTAGACCTTCCACTCATCTAAGGTAAAAACTGACAAGAATTCAGGAAAGAAACATTTTGTGCTGCTGAAGTTAATAAAGAGAGACAGGAGGCCTAACTCTAAAGAAAGGAAAAGTCAGGTTTAGCAGATTACAGGAAAAGGAAATAGGTGCTGGAACAAACTCTTCGGTTGTGTAGTTTCATCAGTTTTGATGAAAACAAAGGCTGATACAAAAGGTTAGTATAACTGTTCCTTACCAGGGTTTGGACTAGATGACCTGAAAGGTCTTTGCCAAAGCTATTATCAATGGTACTGTGATACCTTTATAAGACAGCTTTTGTACTCCAATAACTCAAAAATTGATGTTCTTTTTAGAATGACATTTCACAGCCTGTAAATCCTAAAATGGACTAATGGCTTTGACTTTTGGGGGTAGAAGATTGGTCTTAAAAGTAAAGGACTAGCTTGTGCTCAAAACTTTTGAACCTTTATTTGTTGGGTGAGAAATGGCTCACACACTTCCCCTATCGATAATGATGGTCCAGAAGATGTCATTAAAGTTGAGAAGGTCAACAGTCTGTGAACCACAATTTAAGTAAATGGGTTTTGGGAGAAAGCCTTTGAGCCAGCCCACACCACAGTGGTCTGACATTAAGTAGACAGATACATTTCTTCGGAGACTCTAGGGATATTCAGATATTTTCTCACAGACAGACTTGAACTCTTCTTCTCATGGATTATGGTATTTTTACATGTATTTTTTAATGGAGACTAAGATCCACAGATACCGTTTCTTGGCTTGAAAGGGGGTGCTTCTTTCTGCACAGAAGAGGACAAAAGAAGATGAGGGATGGTACAAGTAAATGTGATTGCAACCTCTCAATGCTACTTCTGTCTCTAGTGCTATAGGCGCTAACTTTGGTTTCAACTACATTTAAGACCAGCCTCAGGGCTGCTCTAATGTACACCACTTGAGACGGCTCCTGAGTCTTACTTGGTAAGTCCCAGGGCAATTCCTCAAAGCTAACTCTTGAGAACTTCGTAGAAAATGCAGGGTTGCTCAGTGTCTCAACCGTCACGCAGATTGTATCAGAATAACGATATTCATCTCCCATCATTATAAGCGATCAAATAAAGACAAGTTTGTAATGTTACTAGTTTGCATAAAGGTTGTAAAAAATAAGACAAGCTAAAAGGACAAACAGGTGTGGGTTTAGTGAGGGAGCTCGAAGGATGGTTAGCTCCACGCTCCTCTAGCAGTGCGCACACAGCACTTCAGTAGCAGCTAAACAGAGCCCCATCGAGCTCATGGTGGCATCTGGCCCAGAAAAAATAGCAGCTGTACAAAATTTGTGTGTATTTTTTGTACAGTTCCTTTGACCTGAATATTTGTCTTGGAGGATTTCAGACAGCGTCAAAAACTGTTTTTGCTGTCAAGGTAGGCATACCACACGTACCCGTGTCCCTAATCCTGCATTCCTTGTGCATTCCAGGCACCCACAAAGTCAATGAGAATTTGAGATGCAGAATGAATACAAGGCCAGGCACATCATTTGAATATTTTAAGGAATGTTCTTGGATTTTTACGGTTGATGTCATGTTTTCTACCCTATCAATATGGATTAACAATGGTCCAGAGCAGCAGGAACTCATTTCCTATTCATGTATGCTAATTGCATGGTGCTGGATAGCAGGGATTTCTTCCTAAACTTAAAGTTTCTTTTTTTTTTCTTTTTTTTTTTTTTTTTGAGCAAACAGAATATAGAAAGGATGTGGCTATGAAGCAGCGAAGTGAAGAGGATTTAACACAAACACTGAAATATTCCATACTTTGAAACATGTACTCTGTACTTAAAAAAGCAAGACCTGCAGTTCCTCGTTGTACAATTCACATGGATGAAATCCATCCTTCTTTAATCTGAACCCCAGCTGACTTTGAGGTAAGTCTGTAAATCCTATAGTATATTTTTCTTTATTGTTTCAATATGTTATTTCATTTTTTGAAATCTCTGTGGAGGTAATTCGTTAATAGTTTCCTAGTTCCGTATCACCACAGTATCTGGCATCTTAGAATAATGCATGAAATGGTATAAAAACCACTTGCTGTATGAGACAGAACTGTAATATAATAAAGTGTCTTATCCTCTCAATAGCAATTCTGGATTTAATGTTTCATATTAAGATACATTTATTTTGCAGAAGACCTGGTTCAAAGATGTCCTGTCTTTGCGGTAAAAGATGGTGAAGTGTGTGATGCTGGTCCTTTACTTCTGGCGGTCTTGGCTTGCTTCTGATGTGCTAGATAGGGTTGCTAGCTGTTGTGCAAATATTTTCACTGATATTGTCTGTTTTTGAGAAACTAGGTGGGAGTAGAGTTGTTTCTGTTGGCATAGGCCTTCAGCAATGATGTTTTAAAAGGTTTGCATTTTTTATAATGCCTTTTGATTTCCTAATTTATACATCTCTGTACAACCGATCTGCAGACTTAACAAGTGGAACTCAGGAGTTCTGTGGACAGATCAGCACAGAGCTATGTTATTTATATTTTCAGATAATGCACACAACAAACCTGTTTTTCTCTCCTAGTTACCCATGCCAGCTAGGAACATCTATCATCGTTTTATAGGTCATCACATCATCATATGGATATAGAATCTGTTTTTCACAAGCTCTTTGATTAGATTACTAGTATTAGATTACAGGGGCTTTGCTGATGCTAAAAGCCTATTTACTTATAATTATGAAAATAGTGCCAGCTAGCTACGACCTCTTTCCTCTCTCTGCATGCTCTGAATTTAGGGTACTATCTACTCATCTGTTCATCTTAGAGTTCTTTCATATGACGTCTATCATCTTGGTGTCTAACCACCAGCATTCACAGAAGACACTGGAAATTTGGCAGCAGCTATGGCCTGTGGGCATCCCAGCTGTGAACAGAGCTTACTGGGAAGGCGATTGCATTCAGCTTCAAAATTCCCAACACATTTAAAGGCAGGCAGTGGGCTTTGTTTTGAAAATCCAGTGAGACCAGAGGGTCTGGGAAGAAATCCAGCCTCCTGGTTCTCCGTAGCCGCGCCGTGCTGTACTCGCCAGAGCAGTGGCTCAGGGGGCTGGGGCACCCTGGCCCCTCTGCCACATCCTGCTCCCATGCTGGAGGCAGCAGGAGAAATGAGATGGGCACCAGCCAGGCTCCTTCTGCATGCCTGGGAAACCTGCCGCTTGAGGAAAATCCCCAGCAGGAACCTGCCACGTATTTTCTGCTTGTGCAGCGCACGGCATGATGTTGGCATAGGAATCAAAGCAGGGTGGAAGGTCTGTCACAATACGTGATTTTTAAACTAGAAGAACTAAGGGACAGAGACCTTTTTAATAGACATTTTACCTTATAGACGGAGACAAAGAGGAGGGGAGAAGACGGTCTTTAAAAAGAAGGAAACGTGTTTATCTCTTGCGTAAGAAACGTCTCTTCATATAGCAACATGGGGAACAATATTACTTTTGTGCTCTGCTAAATTATCAGAACTACAATTGCAAACACAATTCGATTTTCAAGCAAGAATGAGATAAGAATGCCAAATCTGCCACAGCAGCTCAATAGCACCAGTGCCTGGTAACGCTGTCTCTTTTTGTTTGCAAATGAGCGTTTGTCTCTCTATCTGCACGTAGAGCATTTATATCTAATCCTGTCAATTTGTATTGCAGATACTGCATTTCCCTAGAATTAAAGTAACTTCCCTTATAACTTCTGAGAGATTATTAGGTGTGATTTTCAAAAACTTCATGCTTTTATAGTAAAACTCCTTTTGACTTGACAGAGAGCTATACTAGCTAGGGATCAGGCAAATATGAAAATCATATCCAGAAATAACAGCACCTTTTTGAAGATGCAAAGTGCATAATAGTGCTTCTCATTCCAAGTTGTTCACAAACAGTTGGTAGATAAGTTTCATATCATGCCTAAAATGCACACATTTAGCATATTCAAGTGGCAAAATGGTAATCCAGAGAAAAACAAATATGCTTTTCGTTCTCCAACTCGTTGTTCTCATTTTCCGTTCAATCTGTTCCAGCTCGTATGTCCAATGACCTCTCCTGCATCAAATATTTGTAGCTTCTACTCTCTCCTTAGTGATCATTCAACCTCTTTTGACACCACCTGACCCATCTGCTAAAAGCCTTGTCCATAGCCCTGTTTTCCTCTGGCTTTTATCCTTTCGATAGCTCTTTCTCTTTCAGGGTTTCATTCAGAACATACTGCTCTTTCCCCTTGTCACGGGCAGAATTTGCAGTCCTCTTTCAGGATCTAAATGGAAATATTGCTCTAATTCTCCAGATTCATTTCAGTGAATGCAGTGCTCTCTGAACACAGCATTATTAGTTAAGCTTTTGTGTATCTTGAGTGTAAATCCTCTAATTTAAGATTAGGAAAATCCCATATGAATTGTTGGGAAAACAAAGGGTGTGAATTGCTTTGTTTATTTCAGCTGCAAACATTTCAACTCAAAACACTGATATACAAAATGTTATCATAATTTTGGTTCCATTACATTCAAAGGCACCTAAACATTCCTGAAATCTGGGAGACTCAGAGACATGCATCTTTTCTCTTCCTTGCCGAGGTGTCTTTGAGTGTTTTATATTTTGGAGGAAATAAAAGACATTCCCATGCCTATTATAAGAACATTTTGGCACAGGATTTTTTTTTCCCATTTTTAACCATGGAATTTTGAAGTTTGGTGTTATGATTATATTTAAGATTTAGTTGGTCTTTAGCAATTAAAAGTTGTCAGCTGCCTTTCAATTGTTTGGGCCCACAGACTTTCCTTGTGGTGGATCCTACAGGCTTACCTGGTATCACTCTTTGCATCCAGAGGTTCCTCCTCTGCTTAGGAGCAGAGCCTTTTCTATCATTTCTGGCAGGAGGACAGAGTTGCTCTGCATCTGACTCACTGTAGGTTTTTGTAAACGTTAGTGACAGGCTGATGTTTGTACTGCATAGGCCTGAAGGTCCTACCCTGCAGCCCTACTGAAAAACGTGGCTTGCCAAGAGACCGCTTCTCCTTCTGTGCTTTCTGGAAGGAAACCTTCCTCTGCCGCTACTTCTCATCCGTCCAGAGGCTTTGAAAGTATTTCCTAGGAGGAGCTACCCAGAGACAGAAAATTAGATCTGTCACGGCCATATCCTCATCTTCTCTGACTCTATATTGTTTAAAGGCAGTGGCTGCAAATCATGTTATCTACTAATAAAAAAGGTTAGGATGGACTGGCATGACTCCCAGCTCTTCCTTCTGGAAGAGTTTTTTCTAGAGCCTTCACGGAGTTGATGGGCTATTATCAACACACGTTATCAAACAGTGTACCTTCCCCTACCACCAGCAACGAGCCCTCACTTCCCGCTTTGGGTTGGTTCAGGTGCAAAGTGTTAAGCCTTAGAGCAGAGTGTGGGGCACTGACAGGACAACTTCCCCCTCCCCACAAAACAGTAAGACGTACCAGGTAGCACGGTCTGACATGCACCCCCATCACATGTCTGATGGTCGCTGATGTCTTCCACTGTTCCTTCATCTGTTGTCAGTACCTGTCGCTGATGTTCTCATCGCTTTGTAATTTAGTTCCACCCATCAGTGTTTGACACATGGTCATCTACTTCTGGTTAAGATTAAATCTGAACCAATAAAATGCCCATGAACAAAGTGGTTCATCCTCCCTTCTCAGGTGGGGTGGGAAGACCAGGAGACACAACTGATTCTTACAATAAAGTCCAGCACATGTGAAGCGCTTCAGCTCAGTGGTGCTATTTCTAGACTGGCCTTTCCAATTTTCCATCCTTTCAGAATTTTCCATCTTGGGCACAAAAGCCTCACGGCAGCCTTCTGAATTACAGCAGACTCTGACCTTTTGAAAATAAAACGGTTTCATGAAACAGAGAAGAGCTTGAAGCCTCCATCTGTGGCAAGATGACACCCCAACCCACAATGGGGGCAACGGACGTGACATGTCTCTCTGTGGCTGCTCGTGGCAGTGAGAGGGGCAGGTAGGCTATCAACCTCTACTTCTCCTCAGGAAGGCTCAGTATGTGGGAGGTGGTCTTTTCTGGAAGTCTGAATCTGTCAAGTAAGGAATTGGTGATGATCTTCAGTTTCTGAAAGATCCTCAGGCACCTTTTATTCCCTGGAAACAACCTCGCCACCCACCCATTTAAGAGAAAATTAAAATGATTTTTGGAGACAGAGATGCTTGCTTGACTCTTCCTTCTGTTAAAAAAAAAGAGTTATGAGTACTGTAGAAAGAGATAGTAGCACCAGGAGAAACCTGCTGCTTCTGCTGTGTTAAGTTCTCGTTCATTTATCTGACAAGAAAAACCCTAAAGAATTTCAGAAGTAGTTTTTCTTATAAAAATGTTCCATTTTCCCAAAAGGACATTTACATCCACAGGCCAGTAAGCCAGCCTGGAATATAATTTTACCAAATTGTTACACTTACCGCTATTTTTAGACGCAAATCCTTTGATGACCTCAGTGGGGTTCTACATGAAGGAAAAGGCCCATTCATGGGAGTCTAATTGTAAGAAAAGAGCCCTAAAGTGAAAATACGACACCTGCTATCTCAGTATAGTGTTGAATAGTTGGTAAAGTTTTCAAAGCAAGTTTTGTGGAACATCAGGACTAGATTTTCAGTTAATAGTTCTCCATCTCCAGCTGACGTCAGCTAGAATTGCTTGTTCTTGAGACTTCTGGAAAGTAGGGCTTTTGTACTTTGCTTTACACATCACACATTTTAGAATTGTTTCCCAGGGAAGCTGTGTGTTTTCGATAAAAAGGAAAAACCTCTAAAGCAATTTTTATTTGACTTCAATATCTGTCAAAAAAGCTGTGTTAGTCTTTCCTCTCCAAACGACCAAGCTAAGGTTTGCAGCCAAAGTTTGGCATCTTCAGTTTAATGTAGTCAAAGTGTAGAAGAAAACTTGCACATAATTTAGAAGTCTAACGCACTTGTTTAAAAAGGAAGAGCAGGTTTAATTGAGCATACAACTGTGTCAACTTGTCACTCCTGGAGCAGTTAGTGTCTGCAGGCTGAGACTGATAAGTGTTGCTGTAGCTGTCTGACTAAATCCTGAATTTTCAGGGGAAAGGGACTGATCTAACATTTTTCTAATGCCTAAAGATCCAATGGACAATGGAGGACATTTGGGATGTGTGATAAATTCAAGCCTGGGGAGGCATTGAGGGAGAAATGATAAAGCTTTACCCCTTTGATTTCTTCAGACTGGAAGTTATTGGCTTAGTAGAATATAGGGAAGAGAAAGAAGCCCAGCTCGACTCAGTATTTCAGCTTTGGTCTGGATAATGCGATTGGCATTCTCTAGGTTGACTCCTGATGGGGTCATAGTTAACCTAGAGGCAAAGGTTTCCACAGGGCTGCAGAAATCCAACTGAGCAGAACTGGCTGCAAAAATCAGAGCCTCGGTTGTTAAAAGCCGAGGATCAGAAACACTCATCAGACTAAGCACAGGTTTTGGGTGAAGAAAGAGAGGATACTGGATTTGGTGATGACACAGATGAATATCTAAAACAGTGTAATGTACTTGTCAACATAATTGCAGTTGTTTGTCTGATGATCCTATGAAGTGTTACAATTTCTTTTTCCCTGTTTTTGTTTTAGGTAATTTTGGATTGTTTTTTTAAGCAGTTATATATGAATTATAAAAGAAACAGATAAGAAAAATTATAATCCAAATACGATTGTGAACTGGCTTTTTAGACTTTAAGCAGCTGTGATAGCTTTACCCCTTCTTCATATCTCTTTGTAAACAAGGCTTCATACTGTTAATGGCAAAAGGAAGAGAGGTACATAGTCTCAAGAAAACTACATGCATTTCTCAGAAAATAATGCAATATAGACTGCTGCCCATAGCATCGTAGCTGTTGGATTTAAAAACAAAACAAAACAAAACAAAACTGGGGCCTCATGGTCTACCTCTAGTGAAAGACCAGCTAGACAAAATAGACGAGCCAGACAAGGGAAAGACAGGCATGAAGATTCATGGCGAAATGGGGTGGTTTTCTAAGATTGCTCAGTATAAGTCAGTAACAGAGCTGGAAAGTGAACCAAGGTGTTTTGACAGTAAAACCTCATCTAGTAGACTGTTACCCTCCTGGTGTGCTTCCTTGTCAACATACTTCCAGCATACGTATGAACCTTTTGTCCAGGAGGTACCTATTCTCCATCTCCCTGTGATAGCGCTGTTACTACTGAAGATAATCAATGCTTCTTTTCTGTAGGGAAAGTCAGGCTCTGCCTTGCCTTTTCAGTCCTTTCTAAAGATGCATTCGCCAAAACAATGGGCCCAGCACCACTCCTTAAAAAGGAACAGCTTAGGTTCATCGTGCTCTCTTGACTCTTCCATAGTGGCCCATGTGGACTCTCCAAACGTCTCATCTGTGAGCTCCAGCATCCTCAGGGATGGTGGTAGCCTTGCAGATGGTGGGTGGAAAGGCAGTCCCAGGGACCTGCCCCTGTTCCCTGCCTGGGGGAGGCCTGGAGCTGCAGTTCTGGCAGTGCAAAGGACTAGGACCCTGCAGGGTCCTCCTCGAGGGAGCTGAGATGAAGCCTCCTTCTGCTGCGGTGGTGACCCAAGGCACTCGGGGCCTGGCAGTGCCTCATGCCTACAAGGGCACAAGCTTCGTATCACCAAACAGGAAATCACTGGGAGAGCTGTATGTCAGATTGAGTGCTTGAGTGGTGTATTGCAAATATACAAGATATTACACATCACCAGCAAAAATCAGTTAACTTGGAAATCCCACCTAGGCTGGGCTTTTTCTGGTTCTGTTAAGACATTTACATATTTTTAAATACAATAACAAAATAGCACATTAGCAGTTTTACTGTCAAATAAATGCCTTGTAGGTGCAATGATTTCTTCCCCCCACCATCAGCACTCCATTTATCTTTTGCTTAAATCCTTCCTCTCCAGAAATAATACAAACCAAGCCTCTGGGGCCTGTTTATATAATGGGGATTTATGTCATTTCAAGACAAATGACATTTGCTAAGTTTCAGGGAAGCACCTGTATTAATTGTATTTCCTGCTTATGTGTTGCTTTTGTTTGCAATAAAAGAATTCATCTCAGGTGAGTTAACCTTGCTTTTAGAGAGGGCACCTGCAGTTATCTTAGTGCTTATTGTAAATCAAAACATGTTGAGCCTTTAAAGCAGTGAAATAAAGAGGTGCTGACAAGAGGGTACGCCAATAGGATTAGGAGCTTTTCTCACCACTTGTATTATCAGGATGGAGAATTGAGTCATGTTAAATTACAGGGGGAAGAGATATTCCCAGAAATTCCACAGATCGGAGATTGACTTGCTCCTTCAGTAAACCCATGGATAGGAGGGGCATTCTGTGCTTGGCGAGATTAAGAAAGGAAAAAAAAAAGAAGAAGAGAGAAAGACACCTCCCTTTTAGCCTTAGGCATCTATAATTGACCAAGATTTTTCTGCTTGTGATTTGATCCATCCAAACCCTGTTAGAGGCACTTGCCCCCAACTGAGACCAAGGCTGAGGTGAATAAGAATTAGGTGACTCACTCATATGTACTATACATGCATTCACATCTATTAGGATAAATGACATGTCATTCAATTTAAGCACAGGCAACTGGAGATTGTCATATTTTGAAAATGACAACTGTTATTTATTTATTGAGAATATTTATACAGGTTCTTCCTAGGTACAGAGAATGCATTTTTCAGCAGCTGCCAAGACACGAGCGAATCAGGCGGTTACACAAAGACCAGAGAGGCAATTCCACAGACAGAGAAACAAAGCTGGACTGCTACTGGCCGCAGGGGCTGGGTCAGCAGAGCTGAATAGTGTGAAACACCAGCAAAGTCATTAACCTGACAGTTTTCTGTGGTCATTTTAAAAGTACTGATCACCATGCTCTGACCCCTGCTATACTAATACGGTGCTGCAGAAAGCAATATGTCAGGTGGCAGCAGGCAACTGTGTTTTAGCCCAGTTTTTAAGAATGGGAAAACTGGAATTAATCTGGTGCTTGATTTCCTGGATTTAGGGGCTGCTAGGAGATGGGAAGGAGAGCCTTGCCTTCCCCTGTCCTCACCCCAATGCATCTTTCTCCCTGAAGCAAGGCTGGTGTGGTGGTGCACGTCATGTGCTGTAGTCTGGGGGGTTTCATCCTCACCACCCCTGTTCAGGTCAGGGCTATCTGTGTCTACCTGTATTGCCAGGCTGTGAGCTATTCATTTAGAAAAAAACGTTGTTAGTGCTGTTCAAAATCACTTCCATCAATGTTCTATCTTGTTATTAAGTGATGATTTTCCATTAAATAGAGAGATAAATAGGTAGGTAGTTAGGTTGATGGATGGGTGGTTAGATAGAGAGACAGACAGACAGATGAAAGAGAAAAATCCATGTGGTCATAAAGAGACAATATTATCAAAGTGCGTATGAGTTCCTAACTCTTATATCAGTACAAAGCAGGACTTTTACACCTATGTCCAGTCTTCAGGCTTCTGAATAATCACTGCAGCTCAGTGGGATGCCCTCCAGAGTGGACACAAGGAACTCAGTTTAGTATTGATTTTTTTTTTCTGTATGTCTTTATTATATTCATTTTCCAACACATTTAACTTTTAACACATTTAGCATTTCTGACTCTCAGAATTCTTGTCTTCTTCATTCTATCATCTTATTTGGTAATCTTTCATTTTTTCCCCCATAGCTCTGGATTCTGACCTGTGCTCATTAGACAGAAAGCTAGAGCTCTGTCTGTCTTTTATAAGTTCAGCAAATATGTAGTTTTGTGTCTGATGGTTCAGTTATGTGGCGATATGATTTGTTGCACATTAAAAGACCACAGTTGCCACAACCATCATTTTGCTTGGTATTCTGAGTTAGCACTATGTATTTTCAGAAGACTTGAGGGAAAGGTGTCATAGTGGCTGAGTGCCCTCGAATAGGAGCCAAGGCCGATCAGCTCTTTGGAGGTGAAATCAAGCATTTACCTTGCAGCGTTAAAAACGCTCTCCCCACTGAGAAGGTTGCCATCAAAGCACTGAGGCCGAAATTTTGTGCTGTGTTGACTACAGTTAGCTACCCAAATAAATAACCTATGCTTCTTCAACTCTTGTTAAATCAATGATGCGGCCCCTCTGAAAACTGGTTAGGAGCTGGAATAAATCTGACCATAAGTGCCTCTGGAAAGGCAGTGTGGCTTTTAAGCGTTGGTCAGTCTGTTTTCATACTTTACATTACTAATTTTCCTGAGTATGTATTTTGTCAGGTCTGGCACCAAAACAGATAAGAAAAAAACAAACCCAAGACAAGGGACTGACTGAACTTTAGCAAACCTGTTGTATTTACCCATGTGTTTGTTCAATCAAATGCTTGTGAGATCAATTGAAGGAAGGATGAAAAAACAAGAAGCTGGATGATCAAATTTTATTTCTAAACAGAAGAGAATCTCAGGTACCAACAAGGAAATTCTGCTGCAGCTCACCAGGCACAGAAGGGGCTCTTGAAGAGGTCTGGCTGTGTGGTCAACCATGTGGTGAGGAGGACTGGGCTGTGGACCAGCACAGCCTCTCCCATGCCAGGTCCCTCAACACACGCTCCATGCAGCATGGTACAAAATCAGGGGGACATGAGAGTCCTCTCACCCACATGCTGGGATGCGCAAATAACCTGCTCTTCTGGCTGCAGGCAGGATTTGCAGAATTTTTAGTTGTTTTTTTTTTTTTTTCCTAAGTCAGCTTGAACTATTTTTTTCTTCAACAGGAGAGATGTATTAGAGATCCAGGTAGTTTCATTCCACACCAAGCCAGGTGTTTCTGAAGCCCTGGACAGGTATTTTTATCCAAATGAGAAAAAATAATGACTTACATTTATTAAACATTCCAAGGGGCATTTTATTTCAGAAAGCAAGAGAATTTCCTAGAGGGTAGGTCCCATCAGGTCTGGCTTTTCTGAATGGTTCTCCCTTGTGTATGGCAGGGTGGGGGCTGGAATTTATCTGAAATTACAAAGATTTTCCTTTGCCTGATGCTACATTTCCCGGGGAATACACACACAGAGCAGGACCTGTTGGCCAAGCCCCTTTGGCTTGACAGAGAAATTCAGGGAGGCTGTGTGCGTGTGCTCTCTGGGGAAACTGCGCCCGAATGCAGCTTCTCATGCTATTTCCAAGGTTTTAGTAAGGATGCTGCAATTCATTAACAGAGTTAATACAAAAATGTTAGAAATGGACCAATAAATGTTATCACAGAGACACTTCCAAATCACCTAGTTAATTGTGGGGCTGGCAGAAGTTGTGCAGACTGTTAAAAAGATAGTTCGATTACTTGCAACGTTTACTGAAGATCAGTATCCTAAAATTACAAATAATCAGCATGCTCAGAAATATCAATTGCAACAGCAAACATGTTGATGCAGGAGCCTCATTCACCAAGTGTAAAGGGCACTTACCCATGTAAATTGAACTGTAATTCCTTGTCCCTTCCTTCATGTTTTGCTTATTTATTAAACCTGATTATTGTCTTTTTTCAAGGAATGTGTTTTGCTGGCCAAGGAAGGGATGCTTTTTCACCAGCTGATTGAAAAGTACATATATCCTTTATAAGGTCACAAAAAAATCAAAATTACACACAGTCTGTCTCAGACCTCTTGCTCAAGAAAAAGTTAAATTTGTGGAAACTTTTGCCAGATTGGGTGTTTGAATCTTCTGTACAACCCTTGGGCAGTAGTTGATTAAATGACTTTTAATGAGAAGTGAATGCCTCAGGAAGCAGTTCAAATTTAGCATCCTTTCAGGAAAAAAATTTGCAATACCAGGAGGCTTTAAGGAATATCTATTTGTTAGTATCCTGGAAATGCTCTTATTATTTTATTATGAGTGATGCTTGAACAAGGATATACTTTTAAAAATTGTTATTTTCTCAATAATTCACAACATCTACTGCCCAGGCCATAAACAACATTCCACCCCTAATAAACTCACAGAATCCTTAAAAATTAGTCTTCCTCTTATCCTTGGTAGAGTTGTCTGCGTATTAAATTCTGCCCCTCCTACCTGTGTCTTCATGGTATGGTTATCTTAGTATCACCCGAATGTGATAATATTGTGCATCAATGATATTTAAACATCAGAGAAGATAGACAGGCTTTTAGTTTTCATACACATCTATCTAAACAAAAAGATGGAAAAATGAAGCAAATATCATAGAAAAACCTCTGCATTAAAGCATTCCTTAATAGAAAATTATTTGTATGATATTCACAGCTTCTTCTAGAAAGAGCTGCTCTGGTCTGTCTGTAGATCCTGTAATAAAATCTATACCTTAGTTAATTAAAGAGTTTATCAGAAGCATCCTAGCTGGAAGCCCTTCAGGAGCACAGCTGATCTTAAAACCTGATGTTCAGCACAAAGCAACCATCTGTCAATATTTCAATTACTGCCCTCCCCACCTGATCACACTTCAATTGTTTTCCAATAATTATTGTAATCATCCACCACAAGGACAACTGGTTGTTTCAGGGTTTTAGGTGAGAGGCAAAGAAGAAAAAAAAGAAAAGCCCGCCCAGTCGTTTGTATACCTATTTCCTTGGGGCAGCTCCTTATTTGAGCAGCTGCTGGTGAGGCACAAATCAGCCTCAGAGCTGAGCCGAGCCTGGATAGCATGCATCCTGATTTCTGTTTTTTTGTTGTTGATCCTAATTTGAGTCCTGCACATGACCAGCCACTTTCCCTACTGGAAATAATTTCTCTAAATTAAAGGTTGCTGTGGTGTTTCAAGCCTGTCAAAGATCTCTTGTTGGACGGGCTCCTTCAGAAAAAAAAAAAAAAAAACCCACAAAAAAAAGAGTCAGTGTCTCAAATCGTAGCCTTGAGAGCCAGATTTCACTTGATGAAAGGACTGAAAATTCATTTGTCAATCAGGATATTCTTCTCTGTTAGATTTCACGGGAAGAAAAGATTTCAGTTTTGTTTTCATTTTAGGGCAATAAATGGCTTGGACCTATTGGTGTTTATGTGACATTATTTTCAGGAGAAAAACAAAACAAAACAAAACCAAAACTGGAATCCTGACCCATGCTACTAAAACTGCAAAACATCTTAAAATGTTCTAGCTATGATGGAAGCTTGTGCAAAGTAACTGAGAAATGCTGAATATTTTTGACCTTACTTATTTTGCATCTTTTGTTAGATAACTTTTGTTATCTTACTATTTTTCACTGACTTCATGCCAGTATAAATTAATTGGAACGAGTGGAACTTCACCAAACCTGTTTCTTTGAGTTGCTGTGAGTTTTGAAGTGATGTTACAAATGTTACTAGGGAAAAAGTCCTGAAAAATCTGTTGAAACCTGTCAGGATTTCAGTGGAGCCAGGAGTTCGCATTTAGGGTAAAAATCCTGTGGTGCAGTGTGTTGGGTACTGTTACTCAGCCCTGGTAATAATATTAATCGCTGTGCATTGGGAAGCCAGTGAGGCTGTGATGCTATTAAAAGTGCTATCTTTTATAACAGAGAAGCAAAATAACACATGCTAAGGTGGGAGGAAGGCTGAAATAGTGTCTCTTCCATCCCGCAGTGCTTGCCCTGAATCTAGCGACCGGAGAAAAATGGGCACCGTTTCTGAGAGCTCAGAGAAAACTTCAGCCTCTTGCGCAGCCGCAGCCCAAAAGCAAATAACTGCTTTGCCATGAGAGGAAAGGCACACTTGGTCGTGGGGAGGATGCTGCAGAGCTGTTGTAAAAAGCAGTTACAGAGCCTTGTCTGCAAGGACAGGCAAATCCCTGCATCCTCCCGCCTTGGAGAAGGGGATCCTGCTGGCTGAGGGAGGAGTGCTGAGCCAGAGCGGAGAAACTCTCCTCTGCAGTGAGAGTGAACAAATGGGGTCAGTTTTCAGTAAGAGACCACAAAAGCAGCCACGACAAAATATGCAATAGAAGAATGACTGCATGAAAGAGATGAGGATGGGAAAGTTTGTTTTCTCCATCTCTTAATAACCCAGAAAAAGAGAACTTTAAAGTCTGTTAACAAGGGAGAGTTCTGAACTAGAAAACAACAAAATGCTTATTCTACACAAGTCAAGCTGCAGAGCTCCAAGGCATTGCCAGGTCCCAAAGATGTTATGGTACTTTAATTTGTATAGATGCAAAAACCATCCAGAATAACCAGAAGAAATGATGATAAAACCAAAGTGATAACATGTCTCCTGGAGGAGAATCCAGCCAGCAGTTAATTAGCAGAGAAGAGGATGAGGCTTAATGCGAAGGGGCTCTTCTTAAAAGGCTGTGGAAGGCAATCTCTGGTCCTCTTGGGAGGGAGGATGCCAGGGCTATGCCCTGGGGCAGCAGCACCTCCCCTGCAACTGATCTCTCCTCCATCTCCTGCATCCCACCTGCTGCCTCTCAGCCTTCGGCAGCATTTCCACATTGTGCTGTCTTCATCACCTCTTCCTACCTCCACCTCCCACTGAAAGAACATTTTCCCTTCTGGTGAGATTTGGGATAAGCTTGATGCTCTGGCTGAAGTTCTCTCATGGGATAACCTGTCCTCTCTGCCATATGGACTTTGTCCTGAGAGGTAGTAGTAAAACCCTTCAAGCTGTCCTTCTTACCTCTACCCAGAGCTGAGCCTATTTCTTTAGCTTGAACATTTGCAACATAAATGTCTCTCCCCACTTTTTTCTTCCACTACTTGTATCACATCCTTCTGTTATACAAGCCCACAATCCAAACGTGTTTTTTTGTTTGACTCCTGCCCTTCATGTGTTACAGGTATTTAAAATCTGTTGCCCTTTCCTTGATTTCTGGGAGTTCAGTTCTGAGACCCAATGGTTAGATGCCTGTATTGCCCATCAGGGTCAAGGTAGAAACGGTTGTCCCACATTTCTGAGAAATCTGAGCCATCAATAGTCTAAAGTCAGACATCTTCAAACTGCGGCACCAAGAACCTAAAGGAAGCTTTTACAGATGTGTAATTTTTTTTCCCAGAGGTGACTGAGATTCCATTTTAGACCCCCTTTTCAGTAAGAATAAGGTGCTGGTGATGGTTTTGAAAACTGAGCTTAGGCTCCTGCCCCACTGAAGTATTTCTGAAGAGCTTCCCCAAAGGCCTTGCTGAAAACATAGCCCTAATCACGGACATGATGACATTTTGTAGCTGTGACAGGTGAAAAGCAAGGCCAGCATGAGTACACATGGGTCCTACCTCAACTTCCATCTCTTGCAGGGATGGCTCTGCTGTTTCTTGGAGCACAGGAAGCTGCCCTGGATGTGCACAGGATTAGTTGTACCTGAAGCGTGTGCCCAAAGTGAAGAATTCACTGATGAATTCACTGACCACGGGCAGTACTTTTGGAAACTTGTTGCCCATATAGAGGATGGCTGGGAGCAGACCACCACCACCAGCATTTTTTAAGCACAGCACCACTTTAAGTGGTCCTCTGTGTGTCAGCTGCTAGTCTATGACTGGCTCCTGACTTTTACCAAATACTCTGCTGTATTTCTTTTGTAAGATCAGTCAACAAACATTGGCAGTAGCGACAAAATATTTTTAAAAGAAAGTATGCACAAACTGCTATCCAGAAACATATGTAATTGCTGAGGTCAGGAGCTGCGTGGTGGCAGACCTTTGCAGAGTTGACTACAGGAAAAACTCTTTCAAGTTCTCTTGGCAGTGTACAAACAGCACGTGGTAGTCTATGTACTTTTCTTTTGCTCAATTTACATTTTTTAAAGTTCCTATTTTTAATGCGTATCTCTGAAAAATGCAATTATATCAATATTGTATTTATATCAGTTGACATGTGAAATCTGGGTTTCCTTACATAAATTGTGTAGTTTTGTGAAGTGGTGCATTTATCAGAAGTTGTTTAAGGTAATACCGTTAATTTGTGAAGTTAAAGCACATCACATGGTAAATACGTTCCAACCCTTGTTGATTTGCAGTGTACAAATAGGCCATCGAGAAGATTTACCATAATCCATTTGCCATTTATCATAATAGCTTATAATTCATTCCTACTGCTGCCACCTTCCTCCTCAGCCACTTTACACTTTTCACCTGACCTCTGCTCGCCTACTTGTTGTCTACTCTGAGCCATTTAAAAGTTTTTCTCTTCTTTTCTTCCACTCGTTTGAACTCCTGCTAAGTGACACCACTCAGTTGAGCCATCCTGAGAATTGTTCTCTCTTTGATCGCTTCAAATTGGCTCATACTTTGCACTAGTTCTGGTTTAAAATTAGGCAGTGACTTAAGTGCTTTGCTGAACTTGGGTGTCCTTTGTGTAATTCTGTTTAATCTTCTCCCTGCCTCACGATCTCCCCTCACTGCCTTACAATGATTAGTGCCGTTCTTTCCTCACACAGGCTCCTTCAGCAGTATCAATTTTGAAGTTACTTTTCTTGTTGAACTGGTAGGAAAAAGGTCATTAACTTGTTGTCCATGGTCTACTCCTGGTTGCCGATGAGCCGTTCCGCACAAACCAAGGGTCAAGAGTTGCCCTAATGTGCAGTTGATAAGCCCGTGCTCCAGTAGCAGCAATCTGCGCTTCCACCACACCATCAAGTATAAATGTATACCCGGCCGCGGGATAATGACATGGAGCCACCACCGCAGCTTCCATCAAGATGAGGTTTCAAGGACTGAAACTAATAGTTGTCGTGAAAGCTATCAAAATTATATCAAAAAACACAGTATTGCTCTTTCTGCTTAGGTCTTTCATCCCAGGATCCCAGTGCACATTACAAACACTAAGCCGGGCACTTTCCACTAATGCTGCTTCACTGTCCAAGGTCTCCACCTCTAATGCTACCTACCTCTCCTACAGCTTTGATTTTTTTTTCCCTCACCTTTTCCAGAACTCCGTTTGTTCCAGAGCTTGCATACACTCTCTCTACCCCCTTCTCCCTTTGTGATAGAAGTCCTGATTTCTGTTGCTATCTCTTGGCTTCTTCTCATCCCCGCCCTCCACCGCAGGTCCTCCACTGCTGGCCATTTCCTTCAGCAGCCCTCTGACCGGTGTTGCTGCTGTTTGCATCGCTCTTCCCACTTCCTCACTCTCCCTGTTGGGCGAGGGAGCCCCTCGCCCTGCTGCAGGCACCCGTGCACGGTCCCCGATGCATGTCCAGAGGGGCTCCCATCCCACCGGGGATGAATAGGGGCCGAATGTCTCCGCTTGCGGGTAAACCACTTAACTTTGCCCGCTAATAAGGGCGAGCGAATTTCCTTGAGTAGTGGAGGCGCCGAGATGCTCGGTAAGTGGTTCCTATGGCAACCGTATCCAGGTGAAGCCTCCTGCGACAGCTCCCCTTCCCCCTTCCTCTCCCCATGTCTCCTTTCTTTTCAGTGGTTTTTCGTGGCAGGGGGCGAGCGAAAAGGGATGCTAACCAGGCAATTTAACCGCCTTAGGTTACCCACACGAAACACGTGTTAAGTGCTTTCGCTGGGAAGCGGTGCCGTGTGCCCGTGCAATCCCTTGCGCAGCTCCTTGGCGAGCCAGGTGTCAGTGGCCGAGAGTGATCAATAAATACGGACTGAGGAAACACCGTCGTCTTGTGAAAGGAGAATATCAATTGATTTTTAAAGCTTTGCAAAGATGTTCATCTGCCACCTTCCTTCTATTGTACTCGTCACCCAGGTCCTGCTCTGTGCCCAATGGCCCTGTTGCAGAAATTGCCACCTCCTTCCACAACAGAATTATAACGGAGTGCCAAGCAAGGGAGTTAAAAACCTCTCCTGAGTGCAGGAAGGAGACTCTCCAGAATAAGTTGCTACAGCGTCCGAGAGGGGGGAAATGTAGACATCACCTCCCTGCTGCGAAGGGAGGACAAGGCAGTGCCCATGTGGAGAGCTTCACCTGGGACCTCCATGCAGCCTGAATGATGGGCACATTGCCATACACTGGGGTCCTCTTCCAGGTCTGCTGTACCCGTCCGAACACATGCGAGTGGAAGGGACTCTGAATTAACCTGAGTTCAACCTGCAAAGCCAAAAGGGTAAGCTTAGATCAGCATCCTCAGCCCTTTAGCTAAGCTGGCTGACTTTGCTGGAGGGACACTTAAAGAGTGTCCACTTTGGCAGTAGATCTGGAGGAGAACATTCAGCCATGCAGTACGGTAACAAACAGCTCCTGGGATGGGGGCACCATCAACAGAAAAAATGGACTTCACAGTAGAGCATCGTTGCAGCCAAGCCATACTCAATGTGATATCATATCTCAGGAAGTACTGAGCACAGTCTGGCCAAAATCAGAAGTAAGAAGAAGATAACCCATAGGTTATAACAAATCTCCTTTGCCAGGGTCTTCACATCACTCATTGGACCTCAAGGTTTCCTCTGCATTAAGCTTTTCTCTGCAGCCATAAGGGCTAGAAATGTACTCTTCATTCAAACAAAAAGTCAAAGTTATGAAATAGCAAGAGATAAGGATCTGTAAGTAGAATGAAAATTTCCATGGCCACAAAAATATATAAAAGTTGTCAACACTGCCTTTGTTTACTTATCTAATTTGCCTCCTGATGGAATCAATTAGAATCAGCCTATTGGTATCAGGGAGTATCTCATGAGTCCAGAAATAGCTATTTCTTCCAGCAATGGTACCAGCTATGTGGCAGTCACAATATAGCACAGAGAAATCACAAGAAGCTGCAAAAAATACCAATTTTGGTGTCGTGTCCTATATTCAGACCTGGCGCCCCTCAGTATTTCGACCAACATCATTCTTGGTAGAAGCGGCTCAGAGCAGTTACTTGATGTTGGTAAATTACTCATTCAGCCACATCCTCCACGTAGTTAGTGCCAACTGTGAGCAGGCCCACAGCCACTGTTCAGGGTCAGGTCCCCCTTTCCCAGCCCAGCCAGCCTCTGCTCTGCACTGTTAGGACGCAAACCCAGCTATGCAGGACCTTATCCTGACCCACTGGCTGCAGAGACCTGAGTTTGCTCATTCCTTGCCATAAGACTTCACCTGCTCACTCAGGCACTTGGGGTAGCCAAAGTGCAGCTGTGCTAAAAGGTACGAGGGTGAATGTGCCAGCAGATAATTCGGGGTGGGATGGACCTCAGGAGGTTCAGGTCCAACCTCCCGCTCACAGCAAGGTCAGCTCTGAAGCCAGACCACGTTGCTCAGAGCTTTATCTGGTCAGGTCTTGAACTGCCCCTGGATGGGGACTACATGGCCTCCCTGGGCAACCTGCCCCAATGCTTGATTGAAATCTCTTTGTCAAGGACTGACATGGGCCAAGGCATTGACATCCTCGGGACTTTGGAGGTTGCACAGTCTGTGGTGGGGTATGTCTGTGAAAGAAAGTGCCTAACAGGACTCGCTGGCACCAGGTTGCCATCAGGACCGTAGGCAGCAAGGTGCGACTGCCAGGGAGGAAAGGAGGAGACCAAGGACTCCATGCCAGCACGCGCCTGCAGAAACTGTGTTTTGTTGCACACAGTAGTCCAAGTCAGTATAAAGGGTACCATTTTATGCATATCCCTGGTTGCCTTTGATGTCTCTGTGCGCTCACAATTTTGATGGTAGGTTATAGCCCTTCCTGCGTGCATTACCCAGAGGGCATTTTCAGCTTGCAACATTTTTGGCTGAGCAAAACTTTCCTCCAGACCTTGACATCCTCATAACATTAACTGGCTTTCAAAGATTTCCTAGGGTCCCTCCTCCACCTGCCCCTGTTTTTTTCTGTAAGCATCATGTTTTTCAGGTTAGATATTTTTCTGGATCCTCCATTTAAACATTTCTTCAAATCTGAGAGTGGAAAAGCAGAAAACTAGCTCAAAATCATTGGAAGCAGCTTTAATCTCCTTGACTCTGAAAAATGGCCAGATACCTTTCCTTTCGAGTCCTACATCTAAAGTCTGTTGCTCTAAATTCATAGGTGGCCATTGCATATTGAAGCGCAGTCCTCTTGCTCTTGCTTATGAGAGGAAACAGGGAGTGATTTTTTGCTCTTGACTTAGATAACTACAGGAGGAAAAATCTTTATCAGAGTCTGTAAAATATGTAAGGGAATTATTGAATGTTCTTTAAAACTACCTGGAAATAACTCAAAACCTCTGCTGATCTGAAGTGTGCTGTCAGCTCTCCCTGGGGACTGCCACCCTTAGGGTAATTATGATATATCACACCACGCTTGACATGCCTTGTAACAGGAGGAGCAGCGCAGCCAAGAGAGGCTGAGAAGCAGAAGCCCCAGACACGGAGGAGAGACGGTCCCATGGCTCTTTTCAGGATCCCAAAAATAAAAGCAAGAAAAATGATTCTGAAAATACCTGAAGAGTTCTGAAGAGCCGTGGCCTAGCAACTCTAGCTCTTCTCCTGCCACTGTGCTCTACTTCATTGTAGCCCACTGACAGTGTGGCCTCTGCCAGCCTCTTTGCTGTGTTATTTTTAATGCCAAAGATGTTGGCAGCAATGGATGCACTGTGACAAGGCTGTTGCTGTCACACAGTGAGGGACAGCTTCCTGAATAAGCATGATTTTACAAGCCAGTAAATTCTGTAGACTCCTGACAGCAGTTATGATCTGAGTAAAAACAAGAAGCAGTCTCCAGGTGCGCAGTAAGTGGATGGTCTGGGAATCTCAGTTTGTTACAACTATCAAATGTCCCAGATATGTGCCAACATCCACATGGGCCAAATGCCCTGTGACGGTGTGCCCCAAAAGGAGCCAGCTCAGCTTCTTTCTCGTTGTGACCAGGCTCTTCCATGCGACCAAAATCGGGGCCTTGAGAAGGCAGACCAAAGAGAAGCACCCTGTTCTCTCTGGGTTTATGGCTAAGACAGGAAAGAGAGACAGTGATTGCTTGCCCTGAGGGAGAAATGCAGTTCTGGCAAAGACAGAGCTGTACAGTCCACCTAACTCGTGGTTGGGGTAGGACTACATGGCTGAGCATAGTGATTGACAGAGAGGAGGGTAGCAAGTGCTCTGCCCTGTTCACATGGCCATTCCCTAACCCATCGAATGTTCATTATCCTGACTGGCTTTAGGTGAAATCTTTAAATAGATTACATCTGCTTTTTCTACCCAGAAAAATATGCCGGCATCATTTTCTATTTATGAGGGACCAGCAAAGGGAGGGTTAGTGTGAAGGGAGAAGGGAGAAGGGAGCTCTTGTGAAATGGAAAACAGCAGGAGAGCTGGATTTTCTTCGCTATGCTATGCTAATAAAGTAACTGAACATGACTCTGAAACTGAGATGATGAATCTGATTCTCATTTCTTGAGAAGGCTCATTTCTACCAACCTGACAATACACACATCCATTATGGTGGAGACAAATTACTCTCTGTAAATGAGAATCTTGCCAATTCATTTTTATAACCTACCTGCCTCCTCACCACCAACACGATTGTTTGACAATTGAATAATGCTCAGAGATGTGCAAATAAATGCAAATAAAAAATGTCAAAACTCCCAAAATTGAGGCATTGGCATTTTTTTCACATGCTTATAAACCCCCAGCCAAGCTGGTGCCATGAGGTTCAGCCTACACCACATCTTGGTGGTGGCCAGCAACATTATGTCACAAGAAGAAATAATCAGAGCCTCGGGTGAAATGTACTGTGCACATTTACTATGCGAACTCACTGTGTGCCCGTGAGGGGAACAGCATTTGGATTCAGCTAGGCTGGAAGCCTGCAACAGCTGAGAAAAAGTGTGTGTGAAATGGCTAGAACAGAGAAGAGCCTTTAATGTTCCTTGTTTTTTCAACATGTGTTTTTGTCTTCAGAGCCAAGTAACTTTATCAACTTTAAAGAATACGCATAATTGTTTTGATGTGGAGGGAGCTGCATGAGAAATTACCATCAGTGCAGCCAAACGTTTGCTGTTTCTGAGTGGTTGGTAGTGAACTCTCCCTAAACTGCTGGGAACTGAACAGAGAGAAGTTTCCATAGACCCTACAGCGCAGATCCTGCCTAGGTTCTTGCCCTGTACATAAGGAGCAAAAGTCCCATTGACTTTCAAGCCATGGTGCGCATGACAGGAGACGTCTGTACTTTCAGAAGAAAACCTCAAGTTCACAGAGGACACATCTCCCTGTAGTCCTACTGTGCTTTTGTATTTGCTGGCCCTCATTCAGTATTGGCAGATCAGTAGTGTTTTTTAAACTTCCAGGTGTCCTTTAACAGCGCCGTAATCTTCCTCATTCAATTGTCAAATCTACCTCCTCTGGATCAGAGATTTTCTTCTGCCTCATGCTTGTGCAACGCTGCTGCAGGGAAAATCAGCGAGGCTGGGGATGAAATAGCTGCCAAGGCCATCAGTGATCACTCCCAACTCACAGGCAAGCACAGAGCAGATGAGTCGAAATTTCTCTTTGATTTCCCTTCCCATCAGGGAAAACTACTGTTGCCTCAACTGTAAAAGGCAGATTTCTCTCAGACCTGGCTCTCAGCCAGCCTCATGGCTGTGTCCGAGAAGCTTCACGCAACCGGGATGCTGACAGTGCATACCGTTGACTCATGTTGACGTCAGGGCCCATCACAGGGGTCTTCCAAGGAGGGGTTTGCTCAGCAGCGTGGCGCGACCTTCATGGGAAATGGTGTGAACACGCTCTTCCTCCTCCCGAGGGCCCTGTCTTGCCTCTCCCACGGAAAGTGCTGCCACGTGAAGGTAGACAAACCTTCCCACCCTCAGCACAACATGTGGAGATTGGCAATGGTGGGCAGGGGCGACCTCATCCTGCGGGGGCTTGGTGCAGGACATGCCGGCTGGGAACTAAACGCTCTGTCTGTGACTGCATGAGCCACCACACGTTAGGTGACTCACGCGGCTTCTGACCTGGGCACAGCCAGACTTCACCCTAGGGTGTTTGTGTGATTTTTGGTCGTTTTGGCAAACAGTGCAGAGATCTACCCTCAGAAGTGGCTGTCATGGTTTTCTGCTGATACTAGAGAACTGAGGAGCTAAAATGAAAGAAGTCTAGAATTTAACTATAATGTTTGATTTGCATGTGGCACCTTTTCAATTTTCATTTGCCTTTTCTCTCCTTGGTTTACTCTGGCATTAGCAGCAGAAGTACCAAACATCACAAGACAGATTGTTCTCCTGGTAGTTCAAGCCCAGAGGGCAAGACAAAGTGCTGGAAATATGGCAAGGAAGTCTGCACTATGTCATATTCACAAATTAAGCATTCCTTATTCAAAACACTGTTTTCTCTCTGCTGATTTTCCAGGATTTTGACCTGGATCCAACACATCAAGTCTATGGAAAAAACAACACACAATTCCTTATATACAGTTCCAAAATACACCGTATCACATATGAATCAATTGCAAATTAGGAACAATTTGGCATGGAACCTTTAATTATTTTAAGGTAAAAAATTCTTCTTTTAAACAATTTAAAGGACATGGAAATAATTGATATTTTTAGCAAGCATGGATATTTGGGGAGATAACCCAATGCAAAGTAGTCTCAAAGGTTTCTGAATTCTCTCTCATGTTGAGAAACCATGGTTCCTTCTTATAAAAGTTTGTAAATACAATTGAAAAAAAAAATTATTGGAGGAAAGTAGTGTATGCCAAAATGGTGTGCATGTTCTGCAGTTGTCCATGTTTATGGACTGGATTTTTACAAGCCAGAAGGACAGTCCTTGACTCAGAGAAAATATTTATTAGTAACAAATTATATCATAACTCTTGCAGAGCTTCAAAGCCCCCACTGAGCCTGGACTCCATTGCACAAGGTTTACTGGGCCTTCGCCTTTCCCCTCCCCTCCCCTGTAATTCAAATTTGCATTTGATTAAATCAGGTTTTCTTTGCAAAAACATGGCTTTTGTACAGACAAATAGACTATATAGGGAGTCATCCTTCACCTGTCAGATTAAACAGCAGTTCTGTTTATGAAGTACACTCTGTAAATGTTTTTAAATATGGAAAAATAGTTGCCTGTGTCTATAAAAAACTCCAATGCGATAGAAAAATCAGACTACAGAAGGCAGTACCAGTTCTAGGATTACGGATATCCGACTACAGTTAGATATTCAGCTTTTGGTTGAATGATACGCAAAACAGCCTATAATTGCGTTTAGAAAGCAGCCTAGAGAAAGGTTTAGTCCTTCAAAACAATTTTAATGGAAATTATTTCAATTCTTCAAGAAATTAAAAGCAATAGAAACGAATTTTCTCCCCACTGAGCTCACAGATTGTACAAAGTTACGTGATCATGGTTTTCGTAAGTAATCATAGTAATGCAGTATGTTACAATATCTCTGAAAACTACCTGGAACGTTTGGCATTGAAAGTACTTGGTAAGTACAGCACAAGGGATGTATTCACTGCTCGGCATCTAAAATAGAAAAGCTATTTAGTACTTTGTAAAACAGGTTAAATGAAGTTTGGTCTGTCTTGGAGATAGCTATTTTTCCTTAGTTCTGTGCTGGTGGAATGTTTGAAAATTGCATGAGACAGTCAATTTCGGCACTTCAGCTTGGAGTACCAAATGTTAGCAAATCATCCTGAATGGATCTAAAGTTTAAGGCTGCAGTGTTATTCTGTGTGACAGTGGATGCATTTTCATTTTACCTATTTACATATTCACAGTCACAAATACATGGTAGTTACAGCGTAAAAGGGTTCTATTTAGGAAGAAAAGGTAGATAGTTACCATTTTTGGAAAGCGAGTAGTCAAAGAGTATATGTACACCATGAAATGTATAGCATAGCTTTATCTAGAAATGTTTATAGCAGGAATTGAAGCTGGACAGGTGCAGAGAGTCCAAACAGAAAAAAACAGATATGTTCAGGTCTTCACTGGGCATGCCGCACTCTTGCTGGTAATGATGCAGTAGAAAACTCGTCATGAAGAAAGTGAAATAGTTCAGCTCTGTTTCTCAATGAGTCCATGCTGCTTTTACTCAGGAAAGTAAAAATCCAGTTTGGTGAGCACAAAACATCCCATCCAGGGGGTTCTTTTTGTCTCTTCTCCATCTCTGGGAAGACCTCAACATGGGAAGGAGTTACAGTTGCTGTGACACTGCAATGTTTGCAACTGAGGTTCTATTTTAGGCAGAGGGTTGAGACTGTCATTGTTTCATTCTCAGTGGTATTTCTACTCTTGGTTTCCCCACACAACCAGCTCTGCTGCTTTCAGGAACTCCCTGGTGCACGCCTGAGTGAAATATCGAAGTATTGCCTGAGAGGTGTGCAAAGAGGTCTGGTCACCCCAGCTTGGTGGCTCAGAGGTGAAACAGAATGTGATTGTGAGCATAAAGTGACAGGGTGGGATGAAAGTTATTTAGCTAGGTGCTTTAATAGGGGATTTGTTTTTTAATATAGGTTTCATTTTGCTACCAGTAAATGACAGAGATGACAGCAGGAACCACTTATGCATCCAAGAATATTGCATCTCCAAATCGACTCCTAGCTACAGAGACCACAGCAGCTACTCCGGGGTGACAGAAGCAGCAACAGAAAGGGTACCACATCTTTGAGGTCAAAATCTAATTTTGAAAGAGTCAAGAAGTGCTTTCGGTGAAGGCGGGTGGCATATTGGTGTTGGCAGGTGGCCATTACCATCTACTCGGATTGCTAATAAAAGGGCTGGTAAAGATCACTCCCAGAAGCAAATGTGGTCATCTGTGTGTAGGACATCATCAGGCAGGATTTACTTGTCTAATTAACCCAACATTTTTGCTGTTGGTCCATATACGGTAATATTTCATTTCCCTGCTGGAAAGGTCTGCTGTGCTTCCTTTGGTGGTTCTGCTCATAGATCTCAGCTTCTTCATTCCAGCCTGAGCTGGTACAGCTCGTGATCCTGGCTGAGGTCACAGATGGTTTGCTATTCTGGTTAAAAAATGACCTTATCTGAGCAAAATCCCAAATGTTTTCTCTGAAGGCTATACTCAATATCCAAAGCATTAAACAAATTGTTGTGTGTGCACTTTGGAAGAAAAGGCATTTGAGTTTGAATGCAAAGGCTAGTCCTGGGTAAAACTGGGGTCTCTACTTATACAGAGCAACATCTGTGATAATCAGAGCTGAAAGGGAAGCTTTAACCTCTGGGGTTGATGGAGACCGAAAGGATGAAAGGATTTTTTAGACGTGAAAAGACGGATCAAGAGTTTTACTAAATCCTGGGTCGGAGGGAAGGCTGAAAATTGCCTTTGCTCTGAATCTGGGACATTTCAGCCTGAAGCAGGTGTGCCTCACATCTCAGACATATCATGTGTTTCCATTTCATTTCCTCTGTTTTCAATTCCCATTCCTTTGGATTTTATTTACTTGTTTCTTCCAACAATATGATAGCAAAAAACAGCCAAGCTGCAAAGCTTGTCTCTAAATGCCTGATTTAAATAATGCATCCATTAATTTTTGCACCGGTAGTGGTACAACATAAAATAGTACATTATTTTTCAGAATCTGATTCTGCAAACATTAGACCATTTGACTAAAATATTCCTAATGTATAAATAAAGTTACTCTTGTGCATTAGTGTTTTCAGGCTTAAAGCTTTAATGTGTTATTTTGAAATACAAATATTTTCCAGGGTGCAAAATATAAATGCAACCATATTTAAGTCTTCACCAAAGTGAAGCATGAAAAAAAGTCATGATGAAGGCTTTTCTTCCTGCTGCTGAAAGATGACTTTTACCAACATTAACAGATAATCCTTAATATATACATTGAATATTATGTGTATAGAAGGTTGTTACTCTGTAATTGGGTTGGCTGATTACAATAATTATACAAGGTTGGCACAATAGTGTAACTACTTCATGATTGTACTTTTGTAGGACCTGCAGAAATCTGCTCAGTGGAGCCTTTTAGTATTGGTTACATTTTGTTTAAAAGTAAAGCTATTTTCCAAGTTGCCCTCAAAATAAAATTAGAATTCCTTTCCTGTGGACTGAAATATTCCATTTTAATTTTGCCATATTCTAACAGATAGTGTTATCTCTTGTATGGGCTAAATCCAAGAAAAGTTATTTCTAAGCATGTTAAAGAAGCAATGTTTTGTTCTCTACATGTAAAATGGGAAGTTTTTAACACTGCCAAAGTTTTTTTGTGACCTGGGCAGGGCATTGTGATGGTTAACTTCTTCACCAGGGAGAGGTTTTGCTGCCTGGCTTTAAGTGTAAGTAAGTGGGAGGCAGGAGCGAGAGGCAGACTCCCAGCCCTGCAAGGAGTCACCCTGGGCACCTCTGTTCTCTCACATCTGTTTTGCACACATGCATGCGTCTGCAAAGGCCTGGATGCAGCTGATCATGGCCAACATGTGGCTGGACCGGCTTTGCAGGCACAGGCTTGACCTCTCCAGTGTGTGTAGCTCTTCATGGCTGAAGACAGCAATCATGTCTTCCTTCTGATCCCTGTTGTAGGGATGAGGGTTGGACTGGGCGGTTTATCAGCCTCAATGGGAAGGGTTTAATCAGTAACCCTGCCTTTCACCCAGGCAAATAACAAAGTGCCCACGTCTTGGTTTCTCGCTTTTGTGGTTTAGCCTGTGAGGCAGCGAAGCACCACACAGTCGTTTGCTCACTCACCCCCCACAGTGGGACGGGGGGAGAGAATAGGGAAAAAAAAGGTAAAACTCGTGGGCTGAAATAAAGACATTTTAATAGGACAAAAAAGGAAGGGAAAATAACAATAATAAGTATGATTAAGAAATATACAAAAAAAGTGATGCACAACGCAATTGCTTAGCACCCACCGACCGATGCCCAGCCAGTCCCCGAGCACTGGCCACCCCCCCAGCCAGCCGCCCCTGTTTTATTGTTCAGCACGATGCCAAACAATATGGGACATCCCTTTGGCCAGGCTGGGTCACCTGCCCTGGCTGTGTCCCCTCCCAGCTCCTTGTGCACCCCCAGCCTCCTCGCTGGCAGGGCAGCACGAGGAGCTGAAAAGTCCTTGGCTCTGTGTGAGCACTGCTCTGCAACAGCTAGAACATCGGTGTGTTAGCACCACTATTATCATCCTAAATCCAAACCACAGCACCATACCAGCTACTAGGAGGAAAATTATCCCAGCCCAAACCAGGACACTGGCACAGAGAGGGAAGAAAAGCCATTCTGGGGCCAGTTCTCTTCAATGTTTTTATAAATGACCTGGATGCAGGACTCAAAGGTATACTAAGTAAGTTTGCAAATGATACTAAATTAGGAGGTGCTGTTGACTCCCTTGAGGGTGGAGAGGCCTTGCAGAGAGGTCTTGACAGACTGGAGGGCTGGGCAAACACCATTCGAGTGGCCTCACCTCGAGCACTGTGTGCAGTTTTGTATAAGAAGTGTAAGAAGGACATAAAACTATCAGAGAGCACCCAAAGGAGTGCTACAAAGATGGTGAAGGGTCTGGAGGGGAAGACGAATGAGGAGCTGCTGAGGTCACGTGGATTGTTCAGCCCAGAGAAGAGGAGATGAGGGGAGGCCTCATGGCGGCCTGCAGCTTCCTCAAGAGGGGAGCGGAGGGGCAGGCGCTGATCTCTGCTCTCTGGTGACAGCGACAGGACCCGAGGGAACAGCATGGAGCTGTGACAGGGGAGGTTCAGGCTGGGTGTTAGGGAAAGGTTCTTCACTGAGAGGGTGGTCGGGCACTGGAACAGGCTCCCCAGGGCAGTGGTCACGGCACCGAGCCTGCCGGAGTTCCAGAAGTGTTTGGACGACGCTCTCAGACACAGGGTCTGATTTCTGGGTGGAGCCAGGAGTTGGACTCAGTGATCCTTGTGGGTCCCTTCTACCTCTGGGTAATCTGTGGTTCTATGATTCCATGAAAGCTGCACAAAGCCAATTCCCACAGCACGTTCCTCCCTGGCATCAAGCACAGCTCATCAACCACTGGCGAAGCTGCCGTGAAAGACCTGCTGTCCTCCCGGCGGGGCTCCATCCACGCCTGGGGACAACGTGCCCCTCCGTTGGGACCAAACTGTGCTCCCATGCCGCATGCTGGCCATGGCTCTCTGTGGGCAAGGGGGAGATGCTCCGTTGTGGGGAGCATCAAATGCTTTTAGCAAGCGATGACCACCCTTAATGATTTCCAAGAGAGGAAATGAACCTCCAATCAATTATGACACTTGATTAGGTTACTTAAATTGCTGAATCTCCAGCAAAATCAGCAGTGCCAACTCCCCGACACCGTCTGTGTGATTCGATGGCCCTTATAGTAATGCAGCTCTGCACACCTCCTGTTTTATGTACATTCCCTTTGCTGCTACTGAACTTCCATCTCATTACCGGGAGTGCGGGTTTCCACCTCGTCACTTCACAGCCTTGTTTGAGCAGCGCTCTGGCGATCACCAGGTGGTTTTTACACAGATTTTTTTTTCCTTGAAATGCTAATGCAATCCCTATGAAAACAAACACACGCCTGTGATTGTAATATTGCCTTTGCTCATTTTTGTTTCAAATGAAACAGAAAAGCAGCTTCAAAGCCCTCAAAGCAATGGGTGACTGTTGAAGAAAGCACTGGCCTCTGATAACATGAAAGGCCACTTTAATAGCAAAGCCTGATAGGAATTTCTAGTGATCATTAATAGCATGTAAATCACTTATTTTTTAATTATAAGAGTGTCAGTGGTAGTAGTTAAGTGGAACGTTGAAAACGGCACACTATCCTATCACAGCTCCAACCCTGCCAAGAAGGCAGCATCCTCTCTTCTTCCCAGCACCCACCTTTGCCCCCTCTGAAGAGGAAATAAGAGAGGAGCCTGTGGTTGCTCTCTGCTGTTTTGAGAGCTTTTAACTCCACACACTAGAAGTGAAAAATCTGTGGACAACTGCATCTACTGAATCCCCTGACGGAGGTGTGCGGACAGATGGCAGACTGGAGAACACAGGGTGCAAGGGAGGTGTAACCAAATACAGCCCCATCTGGGTCGAGTCCCAGCAAGGGTAGAGGTTGTAACGAGGTCGAAGCTCTCCTGCAGTCTGACGCCTCTTAAAGGACAGCTCTGCCAACCTGTGCAGGACTGTTTTGGCAGGACAAAGCAAAAAATGAGATGTCTTTGATGGGAAAATACAAATTTCAGATATATATGTGTTGGGTGGTTGAAAATAGTGAAAACTACACTGCCAGAAATTCAGCAAACTTTGTGGGTCCCCCACTGGCAGGTGACAGGAGGGGACACAGAAGGGGACCTCCACCCACCCAGCTGCTCCCAGTCCCTAGGTGAGGAGCCAGCCAGGAACCCTCACGCAGCCTCCCGCTCTCCCCCGTGTTTGTCTTGATCGCAGCTCTGAAGCATTTTGCTCAAAGTGGTGCATCCCCACAGACACTCTTGGTTTCAGCAACTAGGTATTTTCTGAAATACAAAAATTTCTGTCCAGAGACATTATAGCTGACTCCACGGAGCCTGCCAGGGTGGGGACGTGCAACAGCTCGCTATCACTTTGTAAAATGTATACGTTTACATATAGACAAAGGCACAGCCCAGTCCCTGGAGCTGCTCTGCACGCTGAACACTGGTGGAACACCTACAGCACCCAGGTGTGGGGAGCCAGGGCAAGCCTTCATCCTGATGCAACACCTATCTTGCTGAGGATCGGCGGGTCCCTTGCCTCTGAGGAGGTCCCAGTCTGTATTCAGCGTTTCTTACCCCGTGCAGCTCAGGGGCTGTCGTGGCTTTTACCTGTTTTGCATTTCTGCATCTCTCTTGCTGTCTCTACAATTACGTTTTTCTTTCCTCATATGTTTTTCCAAATGCACTAATGCAATATTTGACTTAGTCCATCCCCTCCCTACCTAACCATATATTTGTTTTCAAGATTTTCCAGCAGTAGGCTGAAGAGGTTCCACTCTCCCTTCATGAATGTTGGGCAGTTTCTCCAATCACTTGAAGTCTCGGTAAGAGCAATCAGTGATGACGATTAACAGCGCTCACTACAGAGCTGATGCTGAAGTGCCACAGATGATCAGGGCTTGTCGCTCATCGTAGCTAGAAAAGTCGCCAGCCTGCACCATGGAGGCATCCTCCTGTGAAGACAAAAATGCTCCTCCATGACCACTTCCCCACCCAAAACGAGACACCTGTGTCTGCCTGCGAGCAGTTGGTTGGCACCAGTGGTACTCTCTGGTGGGGAGCTTTGGCTGCAGGGACGCTCCTCCCAGCGGGGCTCTCCCAGCAGCTGCACCTCCTCCATCTCCTGCTGCACCTCTCCCCTCCCGTGCTGGCCCTGGCACTCCCCCTGCTCCTGGGGCACCCGCTGAAACCGCTTGAGTTAACAGCCATTACTGTGTCCTTCCCTCCTTGCTGTTTCTTGTACATTCATGCTCTGTAACAGGCTTTAAAGCACAGAAATTATTCCTGGGCTCAAAACCAACCCAGCAAGAGGAGATTTCTCCTCCCCATTGTGTGGTTAAGCTGTGGATGTGTTTTTAATCACAGAGCACAAAAATTTGCAAAAGCTGCATTTGTTGCAGAAGCATCCATTAAACACCGTTACAGTTCAAGGTGCTTTCTCCATGTGTGAAGACCTGCAGCCACAGATTTTTAGAAGCTGGTGAGAATTTTCCAGGGAAGTTTCAGAGTATTTGTGCCCTGTCCTTACGCCTGCCCTATGCGTGGCAATGGTACGACAGAAACTCACATTGCGTATTTTTAAAGCACAGCAAGAATTTCTGCGGCGCTGAGCAGAAGGAGAACAGGAAAGCTATGGTGAGATAGGATTGAAATACTCATATGCATGTATCCTGTTTAACATAGCCATACTTCCATACTGCCATTCCTTCCTCACACCTACACCCTCTTGCTCAGCCATTACAAAGCATCAAGAAGCAGCCTAATCCTGCTCACCAGCTCCATGGTGCACATACCAGTATACCTCAGGGAGAAATCTTTTGACAGCTCAATTCAGAACCTGCTGTAAAAATGTACAGCGTGAATTTGTCTAACTTGAGCTTCCAGTCTCCCAGTCTCACTGTGTCTTTACTGCGTGATTAAAAAGCTGTCTCCTTGTGGACAATTTTCTTCTCTGTAGAGGAACTTGAGAACTACGATCAGACCACCACTCAGCTATCTCCTAGATGAACCAAACGGGCCAGGTTCCCTCTGCCTTTCAGATGTGCTGTTCATCAAGCTAGGAAGAGAGCTCACTTCATATCAGACTTTTCAATCCAGAGGCAACTGGTATCCAGTACATTTTACACCCTGAAACTGAACCAGAGCTCCTTCCTAATCTCTTCACTTAGGAGTGTCTTCTTTCCTTTCTTCTGACTCCCCCACTGGTGCTATTTTACCAGTGACCATCACAACCCACTCCATCCACTCCTGCAGTGTATCGTGCGCGTCATTTCTATCTCACCTGGAGTCTCAGGGCAGGGGGAATGCTGTGTCTGTAAAAGCACCACGCGTACCTGGTGTGACAGAAAGCTACTGCGGAAGTGTGTATTTTCTCAATAAACATTGTAGCCTGCAAGCCCCAAATATCTGTATAACATCAAAGTTATTTTTGAAAAGAACAGCAATTTCTAAATATGTCATTGCAACCACAAAAAGGAGCCTATTTATAACAGTAATATATATATTCTATTTAAGATGAGTCACACACTTTCTGCAGCTCCATTGAGTTGCAATCAAATCTCTACCAATTGGTTTTATTAGTACTCTTGTAGCTGTTGTGATACCTCTAGGGTTTAGCCAAGGGAGACCCTCTTAGTGGTACAGCCAGCTGGCACCCACAAAGGGGAACAGACAGCCTCTAATGAGGCAAACTTCAGCCTAGTAATGCCTAGAAACGACATACTGGGGGAGGTGGACAAGTAGCAATGTCTTCTTACTGGTGCTCCCAGGCTAGAAAACTGCATTTTCCTTTCTTTTCTAATGCACACTGATCACAGAGTAGCTGAGCAAAGAACAGAATGCAACGCACATTTTTACAAAACCATTCATATTTCTTAGATCCCAGCATGGCACCTGTGATACGTCACGCCAGAGGCTGGGACAAAGCCCCATTCCCAGGCTGAAGCCGAGGCTGCCGTTAGGCATCACACAGCAGCACCTTTAACCTTCAGGTAGAAAAGATTTGTTTTCACCTGTAATCTGCAGCGGAGGAACTCCAGGGCCTCTTGCTGCCTTAGTTTCCCATTTGCCCTGCTGGATGCCCCTCCATGGCAAGCTGCCGGCCCAAAAGAAGGCATGCCTGGGTCTCAGCTCAGCCAGTTTAAGCACCAGCTCACTTGTACTGCACAGAGGGCACCACGGGCAGCTGGGGAAGGCAGGAGGAAAACTTCAGTACTTACAGTAAGATCGACCGGCCTCTGCTGCTAGAGCTTACCTACCCCTCTGCGTGTATCCCTGATCCGAGGCAGCTTGCTCTGGTGCAAGACAGCCGTACTGAGCTGAGCGTGAGCAGAGTCGTTACACCCCTGTCTCTGCATATTCTGGGTTTGCTGCCACTCCGCAAGCCAGTGACGCAAAGGAAGGAAAACAAACCCCCATCGCCCCCCTCCAGCTTGCCTCTTACATCTCACAGACTACCAGCCACCTCGGAAGGGGAGTGCTTCCATTTTGCTGCTGGCAGGACGAACCGCAGGACGAGGCTGAAGCGTGGAGTGCTGGCAGGGTTATTTTGCACCCTGGGCGAGCCACGGAGCGGCTGTGCCTCCATCAGGTGCAATGCAAATCCAGACCGGTGCCTGCTCCTTTTCATTAAAAGCCTTGAGATCACTGCAGAAAAGATGAAAAGGGCTGGTCATTATCCATTACATGTGACCCATTCACTTGCTGATGTGCTGTTTTTCATCTCCCTGCCCTGCCTGTAGGCAAGCATCCCCCAATACCCTAATCTGCTTTTTTTATTCTCCACCATTTATTTTCCTGGGGGCCTTGTCAATTGTGGCTCCGCTGCTTCCCCGTGCCTTGCAGCGCTGCAGGTTCAGAAGCACTAAAAGGTTCCAGCTCACACTAACAAATTCCAGAAAGCCCGATCATTTATTATGAAGCCAGCACAGGGAGGGTTTGAGAAAAGCACAATGTAATGAGAGAGCTGGGGAGATGAGGAGCGTGGCCACATCCTGGAAATGTGCAAAGGTGAACAGGAAGGGGAGGCAGGGAGCATTTGGAAGCCCATTAAATAGGGGCTTATCATCAGATTTATGTAAATCACTTCAAATGCCTTCATTTATTAAAAGTATTAAGCTGCATTACTGTTTGCCTTTGGTCTCCTTAATTTGGTTGCTAATGTCTAAGACAACTGTTGAAATTAATTTGAAATTAATGTTCCTATATAATTACTTAATGAATCTCACATTCACTGCCCTTAGCTCTCAGTTGACAAAGGATCTCACCCACCGCCTGTAAGAGGTTGGAATACTGACTGTGATTTTAAAACGGTTGCTAAATTATAGTTTGCAAATATTTTACATTTATATCACACACTTCAGCTTGAAGGATCTCGGTGTGTTTGAAATGTTACATAACATTCATTCTTTAGTAAAATTCCATCACAAAAACTTTCTGGGCATCAATCTTCTTACTTCCCTGCACGCCTTGGAATTAAACCAAATTTAGCTGTATTATTATGCAAACACAAAATCATACCTGCATTAAAAGATTATTATTAGGGCTGTAAAGTCAGATACTTAAAAGATAGGAAATGCCGGAACTGTAACTCTGTGCAATATAAATTCCTTTTTCCATGCGTATGTATTCTCGTAGTCTTTAATTTTATGATCATGTGTTTTCCTACACTCGCCCCCTCCCCCAGGGGACTTATTAGTTCTCGGTGGTGTTCAAGAAAAAACAGGGTAAGAAAAAACAAAAATCAAGAAAAAACTAGCAGAGGAAGCTAGCAACTTGCCTCATTCGTTAAAAAAGCTGCAGAGGTTGTAATGCGTGTTCCTCCTTTTCTGGGTGGCTGACTTGATACCCCATAAATCCTGATCGGCAGAAATGCTGAATGTGCACAGCAGTAACTGAAGCTAAAAAACATTTGAACGTACGGGGCATTTTACCTAGTACTGAATCCGGTGAGACATGGGGTCCTGGGGTCTCACACTGAGCACTTAAAATTAGCGTACATTTCAATGTGGGGAAAATACTTCTCCATCTCGCAGGGATGGTGGAAAACGTATTAGAACATTGGTAAAACACGCAGACCACTGCGATACACGGAGCCCCAGTGCTGCTCACTTGTTCTGTACAGCACAGCTCGGACAGAGCGCGATAACCGGGGAACAGGACACACCGTGACCCAGCAGCGGACGACCTAGAGAAGCTGCTCATGCTGCTCTGAAAGCTAGCAGAGGGAGGCAGGGCCCCGGTGGGAAAACAGCAAGGGCTTTTCAGGGGTAGCAAAAGAGCTGCATTTAAGCTTTCCAGATCACCTGCATCCTCCCTGCTCACGATCTGCTGTGTTCCTCTTATCTGTGACTTTGCATTTCTTCTGAAGTGTGTATGTTTTCTTAAGGCTCAAGGTGAAGTCAGAGAGCCAAACTCATTAGCAATCCTGGACCTTGCAAAGCTTTACCCCGAGTTAGCTGAAGGGTGCTTTGCCTTGCGACATGCTCAGCATCCAGGCCAGAGTGAGGCAACCTTCCCCACGCTGTCAGCGCCTCCCAAAACCTCGTGCAGTGGGGAGCTGCAGATGCATGCCACATATCTGGCATGGTTCAATCGCTGACAATGACACCGTGTCCAACAGCCTCACAGCTCAGCTGCGGGACAGGCTGGTGTTGAGGTTAGGTCCCCAGACACAGGGCAACATCAGCCTCTGTGGCCTGAGTCTCCTCCCCACAGCTGGGAATTGGGTCCACACAGCAGCCCACACCCAGGCAATAATCCACTCCCCGTCCCCACCTCCACATTGTGACCTACTTGCTTAACTAGAAAGCCTGACCTCTCCTGCACTCAGGTCTTTACCAAAGCTTCCTCTCTCTGCTATATGCCCACCCTTGCCAGTTTGCAAATCACCTTTCCCAAATCTCTGTCTTCTCTCAGCACGTCCTGTCCCACACCCGCAAACCATTCCCATCTCCCACACTTCATGCATTCCTCAGCTAAACAGGTGTCACTGAAACAGCTCCCAGACCTCCAAAGAAAACATCTCCCGGCATGGACAATCTAAAAACCTCAAGCCTCCAAGAATGCTGTAAGATTTTTTTTTTTTTTTTTAAGTTGTATAACAGGTAAATTAGGGTGAATTGCTACAGTGACATTCTTGGCGGCTTCCCTCTAGAATTCCAAAGCTTTCAAAGGTGAAAAAAAGTGGGCAAAAGAAGTCTTTAGCTTCAGTCTTAAAAACAGCTGGGTTTGAATATTTTTAGAAAGAAATAAAACAGCCAATCTAAAGCAGAAATGTTCCAAAGTCTTTTTTATACTAGAAAGCTTAAAGAGAACCTGTATGACCATGCAATAAATTCAGGGGTGTGCTTGATTTTCCAGTAAGCTACATTCCCATACCATTTTGTATGCAACTTGTTTACCTCTTTGTAATGAATTCTCTTATGCAGACAGCATTACACAACCGTATCATCAAATCAACGTTCAACATAGATTGCTTTCTTTCTTTTTAGCTGCAGATGAGGTGCTAGCAGCTGAAGGTTGTTACCGAAATACAGCCTAAACTTCTGCTCTAATTCTGCTTTTGTGCAGAAAGCAGAAAAAGATACAAGAGGCAACCGTGGCTCAGCAAAAACTAAGCATGATTTCTTGAGGCAAAGACGCTTTTCTGCCTCAGTGGCTTCCTCCTCCTGCTAATGTTTGATGGGATAGGGCTGCCTTAGCCAGGTTTCCAGAATTCTATAATGGAAAGCAGCTGCCCATATCCCAAGACTGCTCCATACATTTCCATAATTCATCTGTCATCTTCTTTTGGTCAGCCTCATTACTCAATTTCCCAACGTTAACACATTAATAACACCGACAATCCCAGAACTGTACTCAACGTACTTTTTAAAACCCCCAACCCTAACATGAGGGATGTTTGCATTACTATTTGCTGCTCAATACACAGGCTTTTGATTTGCTACTTGTCAAATACGAACTCCAGTACTTTGTATTCTACTGAACTGGGCTGCATTGGCCATGTATTTCAATCACAGCTAGTCACTTCCTTGAGCTAAGGACAGGTCTATTTGAAAGTGCCTCCCTTTCTTTTCCCAGGCAGTATTGAACTGGAAAAACTGATGTAATCTAATACTCTCTGAAACATTTAGATTTGCAGGACCATTCCTACAGTAATGGAAGGTCTGTCTTTACAGACCTACCTTTAGAAAGCAGTAAGAATCCCAGTAAATCTTGCCTCCACCACAAACGTAACACCACTTAAATAATGAGGGCTGGGAGGACATTTGCCTTTGCCATCTTCCTAGCATTTTGCATTAATAAATGCAGTTATAAGATACTGCTATTTAGTTAACAGGGTTAGAGAAAGCATTTAATACCGTTAGAGCATGTCTATCACCTCATACCTTTATTCTGAACGCTCACTTTGAAAAACAATTCTCTCCTCCTCTGCAATGAACTGCTCAAAAAGCAAGCCGCTAAGCTGAATTCCATGAGTATACAGCTGTATTTGTCCCTTTATTATAAAAAAATATTTTATTTGCAATCATGGCCTACATTTCCAGAATTGTCATATGTCCCTATATCTTCGTGTACACCAGCTTTAACAGCTCCTTTGGGGGGGATTCATGGAATTGGTAATAGGTTTTGTAATTTCCACCTTCTGTTTTCTAGTTCAGAGAGTAATCAAACCCAGTCACTACCATTGTATCTATCTGGCAACTATTTGTTGGCCTCCATGAAATGAGTTGGAAGTTTGATTTCCGTTCTCAGCAGGCATTTGTGTGATACAGATAAACTGCTGTAACTGGCAAATTGGAGGCAATTTCAGCAGAGATCCCTAGGATTAAATAAGCATGAGAACAGAACTTTTCTCACCTCCAGAGAGGTCTCTGCTTTAACAGAGTTCAGAAATGACAGGACAAAATTGTAGAATTTTGATTTCTGCTGTTGCAAGATGCACTTTAAAGTGGGTTTTTATCTTCTGAGGCTATCAAACTGGTACCCATGTTAAATTACTAACAAAAAAGCCATTACGAAATAAAATCCTAAGGCAAAATAAGCTTTATCACTCCACTAAAATCCTTTCTACCTGTGCTGCATCTTAATTTGAATACAGGAGTGTTTTATTTCTTTCATGAATATTTTATTTTTTTGATGCTCCACATCACTTAGGACAGAAATGTTCACTAGTCTTCATTCTGGTCATGCTTATTTGAGTCCCCATCACTGGAGCTGGTGCAGTAACATCAGCCACTGAAAGATCACTCGTAGCATTCTCTGTGAACTCCATTGCACAAAGCATTTAAGAATCAAAATACAAGTTACCAGTTTAGCACAGGCTGAACGTTTGACTTAAGCTGAGATTAAAAACTTTATTTTTCATACAAAACAATAATAAATCCAAGCAGATAATGAACTGTCTTCTCATCTTCCATCTTTTCTCAATATAGTCTATCCACAGTTCAATGTTAAACCACTCCATATCAGCAAAAACTATGAAGTTTCCATCTTGTATCCATGTTTTTCTAATTCAGCTCTGTATAAAAAAAAAGATAAGTATATTAAAACATACAAATAAAACATTGTCAGACATCCGCACTTTTTCAAAATGAAATACATTGCACAATATACAATCATTTTAGAAATCTGGTGAATATGCCACACTGCTTTCTGGTTCACATCAGTAACCTTAACCTCACTTTGTAGTTCAACTTCATCTTAATGTCTTCAGATCCCTAGAAGTAAATCCCATACGAAAAATTCAAATATTTGTTTTAAACATGTTTACTTGTTCTCTGCCCCACTGTGGCTGAAGTTCAACTTTATGGTGCAAAGCAGCACCTGTAAGTCAGCAACAACACATTAGAAAAAAAACACAGTACTGCTTGATACTGGTTAATCTCAAAGGTTCCTTAAACCCAATGAGCTCACTAATCTGAATGCACGTACTTCCAACATTAGGTTTTTTTTTTTTTTAAAATATCAGCACTATTTTTAAATCTTGGTGTGATTCAACAATTCCGAGGAAAAAGGATTGCTTTGTTCACCTCAGTCGTGGCCAATACAGCAGATCAGCAACTGCAAAGGTTATTTCTCCTAACCTGTCCCCACTTAGCTTCTTACCTGCCTCCAACACACCAGCCAGAACGACACCGTTTTATATCCTAGTCTTAGCATATGTGTATCTAGACACAGTCGTCTAAATCTCAGGTTAGTTTACATACTTAGTGTTGGAATTTTAGAAGTGGAGGACTGCAGCATTTTCTTTCTGAAGATGAAATAAAAACATGCTGCAACAAAGAAACATTGCATACTTTCATTTTAAGACGAGCATATGGTCACCAACACTATAGGCTATAATTAAGACATACACTGAAGACTGTCAAGATCTACTAGGTTCATGAAGAATTATGCCATCCCTTGAAAGTCCGTGTTTCACTACGTACCAACATCTTTTCCAGTATTACTATTTAACTACCTTTCAACCTTCTAACCAAGGACTATACCAACAGACTTCATTTTGTATTTGCTACACAAAGGGTCACTTTCTCCCTTTACAAGAAAGATCATCCCAGGAACTGCTTAATTAGGCTGTATTACAGAAGTTTGCTCTGCATGCAACACACTGAAGGACTAATTATAAAGTGTGAATTTGTATTGACTCTTGAAACAAGTTATAATCACACATCAGTAAAGGATTAACTGAAACGACAAGTGACCAAGAAGGTTAAGAAACTGGATTAGAAGTACCCAAACCGGTACCTTTTTTTTTTAAAGCATGTCATGAACATTTACTTTGCCATTGTTGCCCATAAACAGCATGCTCATCAGACACAATAAAGGAACTTTAACATAAATGTGGACAAGTTTTCCGGAGATCAGTTGTCTATTTGGTCAAAGAACAGCAACACTATTTGAAGGTATAGAAAAAAGTTATACTAACACACTCTGCATACCATATAGCATATAAGAGAGAATCTTGGCTCCCTTGCCATTAATCTCTGCAGTACAATTCAGACTTTTCACACACATAGAAAAGGATTTATTTGTGTTTAATTGGAAGTGTCAACTGTATCACAGTTTGCAGACATCTTTGTACTATCTTAAGTTGTGTAACACCACAAAAGCCTGAGCACATAGATGACATTAGGCATATCTCAGGAATCATAGTTCAATTATTAAAAGATGAAATGCTGATCACTTCTTCAAATCGTGCCATAATCCCTTAAGTCTGGTTCTGAAAGGCTTTTAGACAGATAAACACGAAGTAGAGCCTTCCTTTATTCCTGTTCTCAGATATCTTTTTTAAAGTAAGCAGATTTCCAACTTTCAGATATTAACAACCAAACAATGCAGTTTTAAACATTTTATCCAGCTTCTGGAATAGTAAGTTAAAAAAATCAAATTACCTTAACTGATTGGAGAAATCATCTTCTACATTGTCATCATCCCAATTGTCTTCCCAGACATGCGCATCTTCATCTTCATCTAAACCAGTCCAATCTAAAGACAGGAAAAGAAGGCTAAATATTGTATGGTGCACTGCTTTGGTACCATGACTTACTGACCGATTAGCTCAGCCTCTGGGTAAGGAAGACTTCAGCTGGTAACAAATTTCTCTTTAACAGAAAAGTTCAGATCATACTTAAATGTTTATTAGACCAAACAGCACAGTGAGATTTAGAAAAAAATTCCTGAATTATGATAAAAATGCAACTTAGCAAGAAAGTCATTATACACCTCATATCATGGCTTGCAGGATTACATACTCATAAGGGACACTTTGCATACAAATGGACAAGCTGTAGCACCATAGTAAGAAAAAAAGCAATACTGAGTACTTGACTCCAAAAAGCTCAAGAAAAGGTGTGCAGTTCCAGGTTTGTATTTGGTATTTTTTCCTCACAATTAAAAAAGTAAATGTACGTCAAATGCTTTTGCCAAAACACACACACAGATCCTCAGTTCACTCAGAACAGACGTTGACAGTCTATGGATAAATGCCAAAAACATATCTGTGATGCAGAAGCAAAGGCAAATTGAAAGATGCACCTGCCAACAGCAGTTGCTACCAGTAACCAGCTACTTCTGGGTTCTAAAAACAGCAAAAGCCATTTATTTACAGTGGCAAGCCACCGAAAGTTTATTTGCTAACCTAATTTCTGTTTTTCATATAATAAAGTAACCTGGCACACCACCCTTGACACATTACTGATCACTCTCTTAATAGCTCATTATAAAAAAATTAAAATCTAACTAGTTAGAGTAGAAAAATAATGAAAATGAAAAAACAGGCTCAGAATGGCTTTGAAAACAAGTCAGTTTACTTCATTTGGGAACTATCCCAAAGTTTTTCAGTTTTCTTTTGCTGACAGACAAGTTCTTCTATCGTTACCAAAATAAGAAGAATCCCAACTTTGACACTTGTGACCATGTATTTCTCAAAGCCTATTGGTATATTTAAAGAGATAGCACTATTCTTCCCCTGCTCCCAAAAGCTTTTACAATTCAGCAAGTCATCTGCTGCCCACTCAAAGAAAGCCTTGAGGACTAAGGCCCAAAGTGACATTAAACATGGACAGACATATGAAAAAAAGCTAGTAGGGTGAAAGATTAAGAACAAATTCACCGCGAACAACTTTCTTTATAAGAATGAAGGTCGGTCCTTGCATTTTTCCTGTTTTCTAACAGACAGGCAACAAAATTAGTACTTGAGATTCACCAGGACAGAAAAATCCATTTGTAACTGATTAAAGACACAGATGTAGAAGACATTAAACTTCCCTTCTCAAACAAATTATATAAAGGGAAATGATAAAGGAACTTAGAAATCCTAATGGTCTTAAAGAAAGCAAAGGAAGGAATTGGGAAGAAAAGGGAAAAAAGCTGCAGTGTAAGAAAATGCATTATTTGAATTTAGTTGTACTGCTCATTGCTCAAAGGAAAGGAACTTAGTTTAGTGCTATCTACAATAAGCTTTGCCAATTTATATGCAGTAGACATTTTTCTGTCAAAAGAAAACCTTTACCATTCATATCACTATCTGGATTTCAAAGATACAAAAAACAAAGCTCAAAACATCTTTAAAGGAACACCAAAGTCAAGTTTTTCTATGTACTAACCTAAAGTAGCTCAGACAGATTCAANGGGGGGGGGGCAGGGGGGATGTAAGGAAAAAGACAGTGAAAGTGAAGCCTAAATTATATTCTCCTCACTGTAGCTACAAGACTCTACAATGTACAGTTCTGCACTTTGTATGCTGATGCTATCCCCCAGAATTACATACTAAAATTATTCCAGCTACATCACATGCTGGTGTATGAATAACAGGAAAAAATGATATAGCGTTATCTGGGATTGGAATCATGAAGAACATTTGACAGTCTGCTACTATTAAGTATCGTTACTACACACCAAAATTCCAAAATCAATTTTGATAAACTTGTCATGGCTGGACTCCTTAAAAATCATATTTTAATATAATGATAATTTCTTGCCATATTTTGCACTTGGGAAAGGAAAAAGTGGTTTTTAGAGTAGAGGATAAAAACCTAAAATCCTAGCATTTTACACATTACATTTTGAGAAGCACTGGACAAGAAGGCCATAAGTCACAAATTAACATACACTTGAACCTGTCAGGGTATATTTCAAATAAAGCATTCCATAAAAATAGCACATCTGTTCTGAATCCTTAAACTTGATCTGATAAACTGTTTCAAGAAAAAAAATCTAATCAGGAATAAAAAAGTTCCCCAAAAGCCAGTGTTTTCATCCATGACACAAGTTTGCACTGGCTGATTTCCTTTGGATAAAAAAAAAAGGGGGGGGGGCAATAGAATATGACGTTTTTCTGCTGCACAGTATTTTAATTTGAAAGAGCAACAATTTGACATGGGTTTGATCAAATATTTATCATGATTCTTTCCTAAGCACCTGAAGATAACCTTTGTAGTGGTCTGAAAATTCTTTAACACCTCTCAACATTACTATCTCAGTTGAATAATTTATTGGGCACCTTCAGCAGTTCTTATTTTTTGCAAGATCTACAGCAGGAAGTCTGACTCTGGCCACTCTTTAATAAAACTCTGTTCTACCCAAAAACTTTGCACGGCATTTCCACTAGGGATACTTGGTTTTAGTAGTGCAACTAATTCAAATAGAATTAGTTTTACCTTGCTTGGTTTGTATATTGATGCATTTTGAGTATAATGAGTAGTTCATTCAGTTTGATATTCAAGATGGTTTAATCTACCACTACTGCTAGTTCCTCCAGTCTCAAACACAGTTTTGTATTTTAAGCTTTGCATGACTCCATGAAGAACTTTTTTTCAGGACAGTGGTAGAAGAACAAGAAAATAAGATCATGAAAAAGTTCCTTCCATTGACAATATGAGAAATTTAAAGGCAGAAAATTTTAAGATGAGCTGAGATCAATACAAAGATTCAAATCACCAGCAAACACTGAACTGAGAATCTTACCACTGCGAGACTTATGAGTAACTGCTGTAACAGCAATTCAGTGCACTGTCCAATCCAAGGGTTCAGAAGTACATTTCAAAGACTTCATGCTTACAGCTAACACTTAATTTACATTAAATAACAAACATTTTTTGCACGTTTAAGAAACACGTGGAGAAGAAAAAATGGCTAGTGTTCTCAGTTTTTTAGCTATCACCTCAGCTACATTAATAACTTCTTCCATTAGTAAGTACAAAAATAATAGTTTTGCAGGTACTGAAGGGCTCAGAATACTTAAGGGCTATAAGGCCACAGAAAAATCATCTATAAGGAACACAGTACAGAAAAGTAACCACTAACATTTCATCCATGTTGTATACCATTTATGACCATCCACAGCTTGAGACAATTGCCAGAATTAAGGACAACAAAAACAAATATGCCCCGATTAAGGGCCTTTTCAAGACTACAGCTGCAAAAGGCCTCTGGGTCGTTTTATTGCAGTCTAGATTTGTTTCACTCCCTCATTCAATACATTTTGTACCTAGAAAAAGCAGACCAACACATACTTGTGCTTGAAAAGATGAGATTTAGAGCAACTACAGAGCGCGTTATTCTCTTTTCACACTTAATTCCGTCTTACAGTTCCCATATCTCATCTACCCCCCCGCCCCTCGAGAACCGCGATGCACCGCGTTCCCCCCGTGCTTGCTCGCAGCCCTCCCGCCCGATGACACAGCGCTTCTGGCGAGGCGCGCCCCAGCCCCACGAAGCCGGCACCGCTAGGCACTGGGAGCGGGGAGCGCCTTCGTGCTTGGCCCCGGCCCGACCGGGACCCTCGCCCAGACCGGGGCGGGCAGAACACGGGGGGCTCCCTCCGCAGCGCTGAGGCGGCGCACACGAAGACCCGTGACACCACCCTGTAGACCCCGCGGGCTCCTCTGCGCCCCGGCCCC
>VXAL01006830.1:78697-132683 GCA_013399475.1 Chauna torquata | reverse complement strand
GCTCGGGGCTCCCCCGGCGAGCGGCTGGCCGGCGCTGAGCTGAGAGGGGGCCGTGAGATGGGACCCCCTGTGCGCGCCGCTGTCGCTCGCCCGTCGGTGGGGTGCGGGGAGCTGGCCGCGGCGGCGGGCCGAGGAGCCGCGCTGGCCGGCGCTGCGAGGAGGGACGTGGTGCTAAAAACGCCGGACGTCTTGTCAGCAGCGGGGGCGGAATAAATCTGCCTGCTGCAATGCTGGACGAGATCGTGCACGCCACGTCCTCTGCCGAGCACACATGTTCCCTCCGTATTCTTTCACGATTGAGTTATATTTCGGCAAAACCGATCGAGCAGCAGCCTTCTGTCCTAACCTACAACCTGTCGTTGTGTTTCGAAACCTGCATGTAATCACTATCTTCTAAATTCCTTGTTCATCCCGTCAGGTAAACAAGGAAACAGCTTGAAGGTTATCACTGAACTACTCGGTAAGATTCAGAATGCTACACGAAAACCGGAAATGCCATGTTCTTGAAATATTCCGAAGTGCGTTCATTTGACTGAATTCTGGCAAAGTTCAGCGCTCACCAGCCTGAACAAGTCTGCGCGTGTGGTAGCTCCGATGGCTCCTCTGTAGGCAATCACCTCATAACACTGCTGCCGGTTTGTTGGAGCCGGGGGTTTTTTCTTGCTCTGCAAGAGGCTGATTCATGAGACAATGGCTTGCACAGCTGGGTTATACTGTGTCCTAGATTTAAAGTCAGGGAAACAATGAACAAAAACTGGTGTGGGCATTTATACGTCGGTCAGTTTCAACCCAGTATAAGCACGTTCTGGCATGTGGCCACAGCGAAGGCAAGGTGGGAAATGAGCCTTTCTGCCAGATGAAAGGCCTAACTGAATGGTCATATTGTGGTTTTATGTGATGGAAGGACTGACTGATACTGATGGTTGTGAAAAGTTATGAAAATGCCAGTTTAATAAATCAGTATGTGGAATCTATGCATAAATTGGCTGGAATATTTAGCAAGCCACGCAATTTGGAATAACAGATATGCTGCTCTAACCAGAGAGTGCAAGTTAAAGTCATGAAGTGGATAGGGGTCTGCATTGCAAAAACTTGCGAAGGTCCATGATCATTCAAATGCTAAGGCCCTCATTCAAACCCTCTAGTTTTTGCCTTACCTAGAACTAAACTATGAACTTTGCGGAATGTTTGGGAATATAAAGATGCTCAACTGCACCTAGATTATATACGGAAAAACAGAACTTGGAAACTGCTATTGACAAATAGCTTCCAATAGCCCTGGAGCAGGAAGCAGCTTGAATTTGTTTTGGCAACTTTACGTACATATCTGCTGTGGAGAAAAGATACTACAGACCTTTCCAACCCCTTTTCTCCTCCTCTGCCCAGATGCTGGTTAGGAAGTGCCAGCGGATGGAAGAATCTGTGCTTCCCTAGGGGATACAGCTGGCCACTGCACATGGAAACAAGGAAAATCAAGGACTCCTGAAGCAGTGTCTTATTTATATAGGGAATGACCACAGTCTGTCTCAGATCGAGTCGTAGGTCCTTCTTCACATTTCCCATCTGCGGAGCTGAGCATTCCTGTATCATCAGTAAGGCAACTTTAATCTTATATTGTCACAAAAATCTGTACTGTCAAATTCTCCTCCTTTTATTATGAATCTCAAGATTTTTGAGGATTCTTTCAAATCTGTGATTTCTGGAGTGTTGTGAGTATATAAGGAGCTTAGCCCTCATTGAAAAGGAGAAAAATAAGTTTCTATCCCAAGCAATTGGAAACAAGAGCTTGAAAATATGAACAAAAGTAATTTCGTATTTATTTTACTTGTAAGATTGCTTTAAAATAATGGATTTAAAAACAAAAACTTTAAATCTGTTGTTTTAAATCTAATGCTACAGGTTTTGGAAGCCTGGAATTTGCATTAGCTTATCTAGCCTTTCTACCAGGTGACTACCTGGATGCACACCTCACTGTAATACCAGAAACCCTTTAACTTTCTGTTAGTAATGTCCCCAAGGACACAGGTATCTGCCTTGCCGTGTTTGTCTTGTTAACATATGCCCATCCTATACTTCCTGAAGGGCCTGATCTGCAAGGCATTCTCCAAACCAGACCTTGCAAAAAAAGGTCCTAGGAGTTGGTTGAGGTGGGTGACATCCCATATCCCAGATGTATACTCTTAACCACCAGACTACACAGTAGACAAGCAGAAGAACTTCTTCTCCTGCAGATAGCTGTTAGAAAAAAAATGATTTTAGTGCCAGTTTTGTGTCTGTGAATTCTTAGCAGAGGCAGGGTCTTAAATCACTTTTTCTCAAGGATTCTTATTGCTGTTCTTAAGTAGCTTCCTACTCAGTCTGTAAGCCTTGTATATCCCATACCTTACTATCTCCAGGAAGCATGTAAAGACCTTCCACATGCTTCTCCACCGAGAAAAGCCATCTCTGAATTCCATAAAGCATTACAGCATCTAAAATTCAGGTGATGCAATTTGTAATACTCGAGACTTTTGGTGGACCTAGCCCCACTGATGTCTCTTAATTCTTTAGAAAAAAGAGCATAAGGATTCAACTGTCCAGAATAAATTTTCCAGTGTGAAAGGATATTTAAAAGGTTAGAGAAGAATGCCTAAGCCTTAAGTACGATTGGCGTTTAATGGTTTCTAGATGGACTGTCAAGAGTAAGAGTTGCCTTTCAGCCTCTACCCTATGCAATCAGAGTGGGAAAAGGCCACTGATACCTAATCAGAACACATTGTCACTGATTTTTGTTTTATCCTTCACGTGTTGCAGTCCCAAGCCCACTGGCAATCCTTATAGTCACCAGGCTCCTATCTCACATGGACCGGGGACACACACAGCAAGGAATAGTTCTGATCAAGTTGGGGAAGTCAGTTCCTACATTCCCAAAGCAGAATAAGAGATCTGCTTTCCTGGAGCTGTAGTCCTTGCACAGTAACTCAGGTATATGCTGAATACATTGGTCTTCCAGGACCAACAGCCTGACATTCCTGTGTGCTTCAGCAGAGAGGTCTACACCCCTGTTCCGTGGAAATTAAAGGAAAAAAATCCTGTAACTTTCAATGGTTCAGGATAAGACCATCTCCATTAAAACTTTATCTTAAATATGCCCTTAACTAGTAGCATGATGGAAATAATTGAACAAGACAATCCTGACTAACTCATCAGTCCCACTCTTATTCTTTCCAGAGCTGCACAGCAGCTATTTACTCAATATGATTTGCTTTATTATTTATTTATTTATTTTATTCAGCATGTTTTATGCATTAGTATTAGAAAAGCCTGTCTTTCTCTTGGCAAATGTTACTGCAAGTTGTCTAGCAGGGAGGTAAGATTATGTAGATTTATTTATTGAGTGTAATTTGCATACATGAAAAATGGAAATAGAGCATTTTTTTTCTGAATTAGAGCCTTTTTTTTCTTCAAGGTGAAACAAAAACGTGTGTAGTGCACTAGTTCAGATTTCCAGATTTTTTCAGGTAGACTAGTAGTCATTTCAATGCCTGGGCCCATTTTGTTTGAATTGGACACTTTAATGGCTGAGAGCACATTCCGAGAAAAAAATTAAGAAGAGGACGTAGATCAGATTGGTAACAAATTTGCTTATAAGCAGCCTTAGTTAAAGCTGTCCTGTTGAAAAGAAATTTCAAAGGCATATTAAGGATTTTAGACCCTGGTAAACGGTTTTGGAGGTCAGCATGGTCCCATGCTATCAGACAGTGCCTACTAAGAGAAACCTTATACTGCAAAGAAAACGGGCATTGTGTGTATCTGATCCAGCTGGTCTCATCGGTGTAATGTGAAATCCATGTGCATGGGCACTACGTCTAGCGGACCAGCAGCTCCGACCTATCTGGCTTAGACCGGCTGTGCCCACGCAGTGTATCTGGATGTGAGAGGCAGACACCTCTCTGGACCTTACAGTGCAGGCTGTTAGATATCCAGGAAAGCATCCAGTTCCTGGGGAAAAAAAAAAAAAAGAAAGAAAAAGAAAAAAAAAGGAAATCTTGCTTTCATTCAGAATGCAAAAATTATCCATTCAATATAGAATATCTATCCTGCATTGTGCAGCATATCTGGCAGTCCGAGCACTGGTTAACACATCCCTTCAGAGTTGACGTTTTGTGTCTCAGGATAACACTGCATTTCATGCTGCAGCTTTTTGGATTAAACTGGAGAAAAAAAGAGCATATCCTACATTCAGTGCATCTGGACATCAGGAAAGGATTGCTTTCTTCATCAGGAAAGGACCGCTTCTTTCAGTCCAGGTCTGTGCAGCTCTGGACCCACGGCATTATTCCTGAGATCAGTGCCTTTCGTTTGCCATTATTTATTTACTCATGTCTGCAGTGGTTCTTTTTTGCTCTCCAGCTGCTCCATCATTTACCAGCACCTCCTGGTAGCCCACCCTGCTCCACAGCCAATCCCTGCTCACAGTTGACCCTCACTGAGGTCAGTATGCGATTAGGTGGCTGGAGATCATAAGGAATATTAATCACAAGGAACACTTAGATGTTGCTTTACAGACTTCCTTATGTGAAATACACTGTGGCAAGCTATCAGGTTACCAGTGGCTGAAAAAGAAACAGTTCTCTCTTTACCCTTGACAGTCAAAAGAAAGTTTGATTTATTTTCTCATTTTCAGTTAGTCTAAAGGCAGCTGGACAGTATTGCTACAAAGCTCTAGCTGTGTGTCATCATAATAGGGGCAATATGTTTGTTCACTTCTGCTCTCTTCCTCTGTCTAATTGTTCTATTGTCTTTCTGTTTTCTCTCCACATTTGGGCTGACAAAATGTCTCCTTGGGTTTAGCCCTCCAGCCAAAACTTAACGGGCTCCTAATCAAGAACTAACACCACCAGCAGGCTATTTCCTGTCTTTGTTTACCATTCCTGGTATCATCTTTCTTCTTCTCTCAGTCCATCATTGCAAATTTTCACCATTATTTTCCTTTGAATCTTCATACACAGTGCAGGAAGCTTCCTGTATATTGCTCCCCTTTCATTTTCTGGCCACTTGATCTCTGGTGTCCCAACTGTACATCCTGGAAGAGAATCAGATGCATCCAAAACCAGATTTCAAAATGCTCTCTGATCCTGGAATACCCGTGTATTCCATGTGGCTATATCAGCAGGATATTTATTACTGATCCTCAATGCAAATTGAATTGATGTTTTGAACATATTGGAAGTATTCACAATGTGATTAATTACTAGGTACTGTTCACCACAACTTGCATTTCTCTGCAAATATCAAGACTGTTGGGGTACAATTCAGTTGCCTAAACAAAGGTTTCTAATGTCGTTTGGGATGCCCTAAAACACAGAGCTGCATGAGGTGTAATCTGGGAGACCTTTACCCTTCCCCATGGCAGCTGGAGATGAGACAAAATACCCCAGGGTTTCCACAATGGTACCAGTTGCCTATGTGTAAGCAACTGAATTACACTCCTACCACATGTTGGAATAACTGTTACTGGTGCATAAGCATCTTTTTCCTGTTATTACACAACTGCCTTTGTTTACCTCTGCCAAGTTTGTCTTGAGAATACCTAACTCATGTGGCAACCTCAGCATGAGCTATTTGCTGGATAGGTTAGTATGAATCCTTAGGAATCAGGTGAACAGAGCAGGCCTTTTTTTTCCGTGTAAAATGTCCTTCTACCTTTACATATCTAGATAGTGTCTAAGGTATGGCCAGGACCTATCCAGATGAAGCTCAACCTAAATAAAATCAAATGTTTTAGCCCAGGGAGAATTACCAAGCATTATTTCTGATGTTTTGATAGGTATGCAAGGCTACTACTCATTACCTATACGGGCAAGCGGAAGGACTTATTGATACCTAGGTCATCTCAAGGGAATGAATCAGGCCACCGAATTTCAGGCCACCCTCACCTTAGGCAGCTTACTCTGCCAGACAGTCCCTCTGGACTATCAGCTCAAAAAAGAGAGAGAAATGGGCTCTTCCAAGAGGAGATTCAGAGCACCTGGCTGAAGTATCAGCCCTAAAATATAATTTGAAAGGACCTGTCTCATTTCTGACTATATTAGGAGCCAAGGAAGACTTCCACATAATTATGTGCTGAAAGTCAGGGCATGTAAATAATCTCCTACAAGTTCAGCTAACAACAGTAACCCTTGTTAGCCACTTTTTTTTTTTTTCCTCTGGCAATGTTCCTACAGGCATTTTTACCCCCAAATTTATCTGTTTAGCTTGCTTATCAGTTCAGCTCTCCCAGCAGGAGCTTCACCGGTGTGTCTGGTGGGACACCGCGCTGGCAGTTAAGCGTCACTCAGAACGTGCACTCTGAGTGTTGGCTTTTCTGCACTGATGCTCAGAGTGTACTCAGTGCCCTTCCCTTTCCCCTGGTGTCTGCTTTTCACCAGCCCTGGCTGTCCACATCAGCTGCATGGCAATGTCACGAGCAACACAGTCTTAGCTCAGGGAAGTTCATTTAATTTAATTTACTGCCAATTAACACGAACTTTTAATTACTGATGCAGATACTGAGAAAAAAAAGGAAATGTATTCTAATAAACAAGTACTCAGGGAAACAGCTTTCCTTGCCTTTTCTCGTGCTCCATGTCAGACAAATACCCTGCCTCCCTCCTTCCTCATCTCAACTCCCCGTGTTTCCGCCACTGTTCCCACTTTCCATCCCTTCCTCCCAGTCCCTTCAGTGAGGTGATGGGCAGTGCAGGCAGTTTGGGTCAGGGCGTGGTGGTTTCTGTCGTGCAGCTCACTCTTTTCCCTCCACCGCTTCTTGCTTCTCATGGCTCTTCTGCCCCAGCATAGGTTGCCCATAGGCTGTAGTCCCTCGAGGGTGTCCCAGCTCCAGTGTGGGTCACCCCTTTCCAGAAGTGCATCTCCAGCCATGTCCCCAACAATGTCCCCTTCCATGTGTCTCCAACAGCATCTCTTCCATGTACCTCCTCCATTTCTCCTGCCCCTCACAGCAGCTGCTCTTTCTTAAACATATTTGATTGCCCTGGGCTCCCCTGACTGCTGGAGGTTTTGGTGGGCAGTGGGGTGCTCACACCAATGCTGAAGCTGGCTGTGACCAGCCCAGGGCAGTTCACGGCCTCCCCTCAACAAGGGGCACCCTGCCCCGAGCAGCACCACCACGATGACCACCACCAGCTCCTGCACTGGTGGCCAGCAGAGGGGCTGCAAGGCCACTGCCTGGAAAAGCAAGATGCAGAGCCCGTGACATGACCCAAAGCATTACTTTTTCAATGCACAGACCCTCAAATCCCTTCCTCAACCATTCTGCAAAGCTGAAGATACCTTCTTCCTCAGAGATCCTGTTAACTGTCATGGCTTGTTCAACGTGTGTAGAGGTTTTGATGAAACATCTAGTGGTTTTCCACAGAAATGAATGAAGAAATGCTATGCAGAGGTATCAATTAATTTATTTTATAAATGAGGACATTCCTGAGAACTTAATCAAAGTCTGCTCTTTATCTTACATTACCAAGTGAAGTTGATACACTGTGTCAAATCAGAGCCATAAGGAGCTATCGAGTCAAGTCCTGTTCTTGGTTGGGCTCATCTAACCCTTCCACATGAGTGCAGTCCACAGCAGATCCTGGGCCACTGCACATGTGACTGTATAAAACTGATAGTCCTTTTTGTCTCTGTTGGATAGGAGTTTACTCTGAATGGTATTTTAAAGAAAATCCTTAAAAACAGACTCTTTTCCTGACTTGCTTTCCAAAGCACATAAATCTTTTGTAACTTTAATTCTTAGCCCCACAGTAAATACGATAGCAACAGTGACAGCTGGAATGCTTATAAAAACAGCATCAGAGTAAACGGTGAGCATAAGTCAAACCGATCTACAAAACTGATGGTTTTACAGGAATATATATAAAATCCTTTTGTCTACTTTGTATATATACATATATTCACATATTTATGTATACGGTACTTGTTAAACTACAGCAGGTGAACTACACAATTAAGCAGGCTCATGTGATACTACTGTGGTGCTAATTATTATTCTAACATATAAGGTAAATTAAAAGTAGGTAGGTACACTCGAAGGAGTACGTTACAGCAAAAAAGTTAGATTTGGGCATATTATTACTGAGGTTGGCTGAGAAAGAAAGTAAAAGATCTAACCTGATTGTCATGTGAAGGAGTGCATTAGGAAACAGCTCTCAGTTTTACTGTTTCTGGCTGTATCTTTTGTAATACACAATAGGGGAGTCTTTTCTCTGATTTGCTTTTAAGGCTTTAGCACAATCAAAAGCTGGAGGTATTGTAAAGAAAATCTGCAAATAGCATAAAAATGTCTTGTGGTGACATTCCTATTCAGGCTCTGGGCCTGATTTTGAAAGATCCCGAACACCCAAAGATGGCAATGCTAAGCACTTCTGCAGATCAGATCTTCAAGGTCTGAAAGATTGTTTTANCCCCCCCCCCCCCCCCCCAAGTAGCAGCACAGATTTTATTAAAACCATTCAGAACAGATCTCTATGTTTTAAGGCCACAGTTTTGTGCTGACTGGTGAGATACATAACTTCAGTCAGTAGAACAATTTCCTTCCTTTCAGGAAAGTAATAATATTCTTAAGAGCATACTTAAGAGTATTAAAATTAAGACAACATCAATTATTTAAAAACAAAATCTCTGCAATAATGGGACTTTAAGATCCTCTCCATTGCATTATTCTGCTTGGCTACAGCACCATCTTCACAAAAGTTCTTGCATGTTAATGGAAAACAATTTATAGGCCATATAAAATGTCAGCTCCTCAAAAAACTGATTTCTATTCTTTATCTTTAATTGTCTGGTCATCTGTAGGGAAAAGCCCATATTTGTATTGTGTCTTCCTCAGAAGTGGTTTGAGGTGGCTGCAGCCTGAAATATAACCATAACAAAACAGTAAGGTTTGAAATTGTATGTTCAGTGTTTATACAGGCTGTATGTAAGCCACAAGGAAAAATAAATTTAAAAAATCATATGCAGATCTGAGGGATGCAACTGAAGCAATGGCTCCTCAATTCCCATAAATATCACTAAATTTAGAATTCGATTTCCCAACCAGTTATCACATCCATGGTTTTTTGGCACAGTGTAACCGAATACATGCAAATGCACAGTTCCTGATTTGGATGAGTTTAAATCTGAAGCTAAGAGAGCTGCAAAAATGGCGATCCCACCTTCTCGCCATTTTTGATTGCTTTCAGAAACATGCCCCTACAACATAGTTATTTTTCTTCAGCATATAAAATGCTGATTTGATTGGCAGTCATATAATCTACTTTATTTTAAACAAAAGGAAAATCCAAGCTGTTTGAAGCATATGTAAGAACAAACAAACTATAAATACAAATTTGCTAAAGCAATGTAGTTGGTAATCTTCAAAATAAAATTTAATCACTTTTTTTTTTATATTCACACAGGTAGTTGTGTATGTTGTATACATATATATTGTGCTATGCGCGTGCTGCCAATGGGCTTTTGCAGATTTGGGTAAACTCATTTAACAAGCACATTTGAAACACTTATTGGGTAGAAATCTTGAACTGTACATTATAAATAATGATTTTCGAATGATAAATTGTAATTTTCTTTTATGGCTGTTACAAATTTGTATTAAAGCTTCACTGAATTGGACAATTTTTCAGTAGAGTTTACTTAATGTTAATCTATTCATTTGAGGGTAAATGAAGAGTTTAATGGTGAAGTGATGTAACTAGAATATAGTCTCAAGTGGTGTGTTAGGTTTATCAATCAGTGAAAATTGTGCACTTGAGTGTAAGAGCACACGTCTATCCATATGCTTCTTGCTACCTCAGTTAATTGAAACCCTTCTTCCACCCTATTATCAATACTTGAAAAATAGCTGCAACCACATCTATTAACCAGTGTCTTAATAGATGCTGTATCAGCTCCGTGTAAATTGCATGTATTTTGCTAGAAAGCAATTTCACTAATATACGGGTCAGTTCTATGGTTCACTGGAGATGTTCAGTCTGGGCATGTTGGGGCACATCTGGCTGGATGGATAGAGATGGATGGAGCTGTGGGCCTGGTCTTCAATCCACTGAAGCTCAGTACAAGGTTGGAGGTCCAGCCTGATTGACACTCTCAGTCCTTACTGATTTTAACAAAAGCAAAGTATGCTCATGAGGAAAGCTAGCTAGACACTGCCACTTGTAATAAGAAATCTGAATCTGAATAGAAATACATATATTTTTTCACTTCCCATAAAACAGAATGTAAAAAAAAAAAAATCTAGTTTAGACTCAGGACAGAAGAATTATGCACCAATACTGAGGTATCCTGAACAGCTCTGAAATCGAAAGTTCTTCCTTCCAAAGCAACTTCTTCAAGGCTTTCATTGATATTGACACATTTCCTCTCTCACTTAAATACATGATTCAAATGAAAAAGAAACACAGATTTTCTGAGCAGCTCAGCTCAGTGTGTCCTGAGATCATAGACAATTCAGCTGCACTTTACTGTGCCTAAAATAAAATGTAAGTATTTCCATCTCCCAAGCCCAACATACAAAACATGTTACTGAGCATATTCAAACCTAATTGTGCTGATGCGAACTCCTTCCACTTCCCAGTCCTTCTAGCTTCCACTCCTTTGTTGCGCTTCACATGCCCATTGTGGTTCTCTCCTTTCATGTCAATTTTCATGCCCACTTTGGCTTTCTTGGCCACTTGTCAACCTCATGAATCAAAGCAGAAGGAAAATGAAAGTGTCTACAACACAAGGAAGAGAAAGAAGGATATGAGATGCTCAGCAGTGTCTAATCTAGTACTACCTAAAACTCTCTAAACGCTTCTCTAATCAGTTTAGGCTTTTTGGACCCTTGAGCCCATGGAGTTCCACCTCTGCTGAGAAATTAACCACATACAACAGATTTTGCTTTCATTTCTGTGGCCAATTGGTTAATCAATACCATCAGGTGTGAGGATACAAGGTATAGGGTGGTTATGGTGGGTAATGCTTCTCCATCTCAGAAGGGGCCAAATGACAGGCTTACTCTAGACAGCGCCTGTATCTTCCACTAACTTTATTATTATCTTCCAAAGGTGGGTTGCTAGCAGTCATTCTCCGAAGAAGAGGAATGGAAGCAATCCTTGACAGAGAAAAGGTGTTATTAGTGTGTTGTCTGCATACCTCTGAAAACATATAACCCCCACCCCCCACCCCGCTTCTGCTCAATTTTGGGGACATTCTTAATTCTTTCTCACTGCTACTTTGACTCCCAGTTCCTAGGAGCAGCTTGTTGCCCTCATGCACAGCAGAGCTTTGCAGTGTTGAAGGGGGTCTGCTGGACAGCATGAATACCTTTTTGCTTGCTGTTGTTTCTTGCGTAGCTCTGTCACTGTGGTCTCCAGAAGTGATCAGTGGGCAAGCCAGCGGAGCTATGACAATTACCACAATAAGGATCTATACACCGTTGTATGCAGAGGTAATATACTGAAGGAATTTGCATTACAAGTGAATAAATAGCTTTCCTTTCAGTCTTAAAGCACAGTTTTATGGGCAAGTATGCTATGTAGGAAAGCAGAGCTGAAACTGGCATTAAATTTATCAGGGCACATACAGGTTAGTGCTTGTGGCACAACTATCCATGGGCAGAAGGAAAGAGTCCTCAACAAAGCCATCAGATCCCAGCTATGGATTTGCAAACTGACCAAGGACAGTTTATAGCTCATTGTGATAGTAACAAACCTTGTTTGTATACAGGAAATTAAGTCTTGAAATTACAAAAAAAAAAAAAAAAAAGGTACAACAACAATGGGCGCTTTACCATATTTGCAAGTGTATCGTTTGTTTTGTCAAGACTTGAGAAAAAATATACTACAGTGGGCAGACAGGGCAAAACCATAGCTGAAGGCTAACAGAAATCCTGTTATGCAATGAAGAACTTCCTTTTACAGTACAGTATTTCTTCACTGAAAGCAGATCATAGCTATAAAGGCAGGTATTTATCAATTTTCAAAGGTCTTGGCCCATCAAAGCTAGTGTTAGATTTGGAATTTCACTTTTGTTGCCAAGGTGACAAACACTTATAAATATACCACATCTTCTAATGTGCTTTTAACTTAGTATTTTTATGGCTTTTAAATCAGATACCATTAGCAAATATATTAGGTAATTTAGCTGAAAGACCATTTTCTACTAACACTTTTTGTTACATTTCCCCAGGTACTTCAGTAAATGTCTGTTGTGACATTGCAGTCCTGCCAGGCTTCTAGCATATAAGGATACATACAGTACATCTGGTAAGAATTAACATATTACCTTAGGAGGCAGGTTTTTTGGGTTTTTTTTGTTTGTTTGTTTGTTTGGTTGGTTTTTTTTTTGTTTTTTTTTTTTTTGTTTTTTTTTTTGTATTGATAATTACAAATTGTATAGAAGAAGAATTGAGGGTTGGATCCTACAGTCCATTGACTTCAGTGGGAACTCTCTGTCGGTAATAACTCCGGGACTGGCCAGCAGCCTTTCTGTGTGTTGTTATTCTTGGCTCCCATCTCCCCTCTTTATAGCCCAGCAATGAGGCTGAAAGCACAAGGGAGAGCATAAAGGCTCCATAGCAGGGCCTTTCCCCTGCCCCACAAAGCAAGCAAGCAAACAAGCACAGCCTGCCGGGGTTTCATAGACTTGAGGGCTGGAGGAGGCCTTTGCAATCACCTAGTGTGGCACCTCCAGGGTGTCTCAGGACCTCCATCTTGCCCCACGAGCCCCATCCTGCACTAAGTGTGTCCTGGGTGGGGTGCGAGACAGCCATGTGGTCAGGCAGGCTGGAGGAGTGAGGTGAAGGAGGGTGCTGACAGAAAGCAGCAATCATTTCCAGATACAATTTTGTTTGGGGAAATTTTCACAAAGCTTGCCATTACTGAGGATTAAGCACAGTTCATAGGCCAATTAATAAGCTTCCTATGTTAGCTTGGGTGAAAAGATCTGATACAGAAGCATCCAGGAAACATCTTTCAAGCCTACATATTAAATTTAATCTGCCCACACTGTCTTCTAAGACTCTACATTCACTTGCTAAAAAAACATATATATATGTTGACCTGAAAGAAAAAGAAAAAAAAAAAAAGAGAGAACCACCAGTCTGGTACAAGAGGTTGCTTAGTAAAGAGTCTCAAGGAGAAATTTTTGGTGTGCTGGGCACAAAGAGCTGCCCTGCGCGGCACACGCGGGGCCTATACAGGTCACTCTCACCCCCAGCCCGGCACTGTCCCGTCAGCCTCTTCATTCAGCACAGCTATCTGTCATGAAGAATTTAAGTTTCATATTTTCATCTGTCAGCTGTGAAAAGGTCTGTCAGCTGAAGCTTACACTACAGTTTGCCAAAAGGCCTGTGGCCTGTGTTGACAATACGCTCTTACATTTGTGCTTCCAGGCTCCAGATAATCCCTCACTTTCCTCCTCAGCCATCCAGATATGATGAGGCTTAAATTGCATATTTTGGGGGTTTTTAAATCCAGATTTTGCTGATAAATGCTATCAGCGGGAATGAAATGAAATACAGCAAGGTTTAGCTCTTATTACCAGCATAAAGCCTACTATGGCCATTTTGTGAGGGCTATAGAGACGGTATTCATATTAAACAAGTTAATATCTATAGTCACAGGAACTAAACATAGGAATGCTAATATCAGCTTTTATCTACTTTGTCTGTTTGCCATCCCTGAAACTTACCGGGAAAAAAAAAAACAAAAAACACCCATCCTTCAAACATGACATTTTCCACTTTGTCTTTAATTTGATTTGCAAAGGGAAATAGGAAAAACAGCTCATTATAAATCTGCACACGATTGTTTTTATGCTCTGAGATGCCACAGAAGAAAGAAAGTGTCTAAATCCCCAAAGTACGCTTTCAAAAGCCAACACTTTTTCTGTAAGACAGTTTACAAAATTACCACAATAGAAAGGCCATAGTCAAAAACCAGTCACCAACCCATCTCACTCAAATATGTGCATCTATGTAAGGGTAAAGAAGGATACATGAAGTTAATCCCCATGTCTGCAACTTTAGGGCTGAACAGCTCTGATGCTGACACCTAAATAAGAACACAGTGAAAAGTAAAATTGCTTCAAAAACTCAATCTCATCTGAGGATTGTCAGGGGGACAGCACAGTAACCCAGGTTAATCTTTAGCTGTCTTGTCTCTTAGAAATCAATTGTCTGACCATAATGCAACCACAAAGAAAACACATCTTTAACTCATTAAAGGCTTTTCAATTATCTAATCAATTATGACTCAATTACATTTTTCTGAAGTCAATATTAGATTATGCCCCAATGAAACAACTTCACAGTTTTTCTTTGTTGGAACATCAATTTTCTCTGCAGTTTTAGGAGATTCTAATATGATATACTAGTGCCAGAGAGATTTCTGTTTCTTTCCCTTGTTGCCCTATATTGTCATTGGGAAGTCAACTTCAGAACAGTGATTGTCAGCCCGTAGTCTGAGGCAGTCTGGAAGGAGGAAGGGGAGAGACTACTGTAGGTAAGACTGCAAAAAGCACTGTGAAAAGCAACCTTCTTGTTAGCATGTTTCAGCCTGCTTCAAGGGATTTACTCTTCCCCTGAAAATTATTTTCATGTTTGCATATTAAAGAAAAAAAAAAGAGACTGAAAATAATTGCCTTGGAATATCTTTTCCATGGCAAGCAAGGTGGGAAGTTGCTTACCCTCAAGAGACTCGTGTTCAGAAAATGAAGGCAGCTGCAAGGCAGTGTGTAGTGACCCCTCTCTGTACATGTTTCTGCACATGCTTCACAGAGTATTCCTGTGGCTGGAACAACTTGGGTGAGCAGAGCTGAGCCAGCACATGGCCTCCAGGTCAGAAGCTAACAGTCATAACGCTACTGAAAAAGCTTGAAATAAAGGTTGGGCATGAATCTCCTAGTTGTTGGGATTCAGCTGCCTTCTACTATAAGCAGCTGTGGCAAATAATTCTTCTCCCAACAGGATCGAGTTCCTAGCTGTAAAACATCTGGATTTTTTGCCCCTGGTACTTGGATGCGTCCCACTGATAGATAGAGAGCAACCAAGAGAAATGAAGCTGGAAGAGAATGCAGTATTGCAGTTTGAATTTTTACTTTTATTGATTCACATAACTTATTATTTCAATAGTGTTGTGTAAATAGATAACAATAGCTGACAAAAAAAACAGTGTTAGTAATAGTATTAACGTCAGTGATTATTATTAGACATCCAATAAATCTATTTTTCGGTACTGATAGTGAAATATTGTCAAGACAGCAGCAACAGCACATTGTTCAACACCTGGTTCAATGCAGCAAATACATCCTGCCCCAGAATATTCCCACACAAAAGCTTTTAGAAAAGAGTGGGAATTAAGATAAACAGGGATCACTGAAAGTTGGAGAAAAAGGAAATGGTAAAAGCTGATATAGTGTATAAATTGGCTCTTGGTGCATGAAGTAGTTGGAAGTGTCTGTGAAGCTAATCAGTGCTAAAGGATAGTGATTTGTGTCACAGTGGAAGGACACTTGATATTTTTTTGTCCAAAAGATCAAAATATCTGAGGGATAGAGGTTCTGTGTTCCTGTATGTTTCCACCTAAAATTTTGGATCTCAGTATATTCTTACTATTTTTACAAACAAGAATTCCCTTAGCATTGTGTATGTGTTGACTATCTTAACTTTTTTTTTTTTAATAGAAGTGAAAAGACTATAATATATTTTGATTCAGGAGTAAATTACTCCAGGAGCTAGGGATTTGATTCCCTAAGCAATACAGACTACTGATGTTGGAATTGCACTGTCTTGGGGTAAAAATTCAGAAAATAGTTTCACCTCACTGAAAAGCTGTATTTTGCTCCTGAAGTGCTGGGAAGTTCCCACCTGAGCTAACTGCCTTCTGTTTCCCTGCCTCCTGGTTCTTTTGTCTCTGCAGTTACTCATTAGGAGCAGGCTTACTGCCTCATCTAAAGAACAACAAACGAAGGAGGCAGATCAACATTTCTTTCTGCATTTCGTTTCACCTATGGTTTGGGAACAGCTTCAGTTAAATCCAGGTTACCGTTCTCCACAGGCATGTACAAATTGGTATGTGGGTGTCCAGTATATTTGTAGATGAAGAAAGGAGGGAAAATTGCAGTGATATAACACGTTTTCTTTGAAAGTTAGGAACACTGGTCTTTCTTACTGGTTTTGGTTAGGCAGTTCCCTCCTCCACGTGCTGGCTTTTAGGACTCTCATTCCTGGATGCTGAACAACTCATTTTAATTGCTTTAATTTTCCTAAGAAACTTAATTTCTGCATGGACCATCAGCACCTAACATGGGGTAATAAACTCCTGCAGGCAGCAGGATGCTTAACTGCCAGGCATGGCAAATACCTCCCGAGCCTCTTTCAGAGATCCCAGCCAAACCTTTCTTCTTTTTTTTGTGTTATTCCTATTCCAATTACTCCTTCTTCCTGCCCCGCCATCTCTTTGAAAGGATTTGTTTGATTATAAGCGACATTTTTCTACTTTAAGCAGCAGGGTTTGACTCCAGCACAGGTAGACGCCATGAAAAATCACTTCTGTCAGATGCAGAGATGTAGTGACGAGAGATCTCCTCAGCAGCTGGCACCAGCATGGGAGCCGCCGAGATGAAAGGCTCCCGCCGCTCTCCTTGAAGTCAGTGGCCATATTCCAGTCCTCTCCACAGGAAGCAGTGGGTGCAGGTCTCCGAGGCTTCTTGGATGGAGCTGGTAGGACTCTGTCTTTGTTTGGTCAGCCCTGCGATAAAAAACACTGCATCTCGTCCTTCCCTGATGCAGAGCTCAGCCTGCTTCCACTGGAGTGGATGGTGGAAATCCTAACTTCTTTTTCAAGCAAGATGCGGGTTCAGTTCTTTGAGTATTTTACTTACATGTCAATGACATTTCCCAGGAACTTCAGGCTCCTTTATTTTTGGTCTTCTTGTTTCATTGGGGGATAAGAATGCCAGAGGCTAGGCATTTAAGTTAGGATTACGCTAGTCAATCTTTATGCTGTGTGCTAAAGTCATCATGACCAACTCTGGGGAGTCATTGCCCTTCTGATTGTCAGAGTTTATGCTGGTTTTTCTCTCTCATTGCTATAATGAACTTTCCTTGTTTCCTGTACCAGTGGGACGGCACATGCCTCTGGAGGCAGAGACCCCCAAATGAGAGGTGCAGAGGCTGCTGGTAGGACCTGCATGGGAAATGGTAGCAGGAACATTTGCCGGCCACAGTTTAACCTGCTGCTTGCCCTTGCTCTCTACTCAGCAATTGTGTGGCCCAGGGCAGGCCAGGCTCCAGAAAAATAGTATGAAAAAGCACATTAGCGCTTCCTTTTTGAGTTACAGTATAATAAAATCAACAGCATGGAGCTACTTGCGAAACAAATAAGTGGACTAACAACAAATAACTCCCCTCCCCAGTTTTTGGTCTTCAGTAGATCCTGGGTATTAAGCAGGATAGAAAGGTAAACTGTTTTCTTTTTTTTTTTCAGTAGCGTGCAGCTGACAGAGCATAATGTAGATGAAAGTAAATGGGTGCTGTGGAGCCAGAAGATTTCTGTGTCACCGTACTGTGCATCCACAGTCTTCAAATTACTCACTTCGTGAGATGTACTAAGGTGGGGGAAGTTACAGACTCCAGCTGACAAAAAATGAAGAAATGGGCTTGTTTCTCCCCCAGACTGTTTATTATGTTTCTCTTGCTTTGTTCTTTGAGTCAGTATTTCTTAGCAGTTTTTAAACTATACATCTTGTAAAAGTCAAAGCTTCCCACAATGTTGTTAATTTCAGTTCAAGAGGATTGAAAGAGCAAGGGCACAATTAATTACACAGTATGAAATAGTTAGATTTAACAGAAATCTGTAAAGCTTTATTTTTTTAAATGTTTCTTAACTCCAACACTAAGTGAAGGTGTAAAGCAAAAGATGCTGGATTTTTTAAATGTCAAAGTAATTTTGGCCTATCTCCGGCCTTTCCATTTGCCACATTAAAGCAGCCCTGTTATTCTGTAAACTTCACAGTCTCAGTGGGAATACAACACAGCATTTGCCAGGGACAGCTTTAAGGTTACGCAAAGTAGGCAGCTGCCTACCCTAACAAGGAGCTAGATGCAGAAAAAAAAAAAAGGCAAATTCACAAATACAAAACATTATTATTTGCCAGCGGTAAGTGTTTCCTGTTCAAATTGGCAAGGGAGAACAATATAATTCTTCTAGTATTTTATCATGGAGTGAAGAAACTGATGGGGAGGCCATGGAAAAGTCTCCCCATCTGCCATAAAATGGGCGAATGCTGGCTCCTGCTGCTGTAGGATTTTCGTGGCCTTTGGCAGGCAGCGGCCAAGCAGGCTGGTCGGAGCAAATCTGCCAGCCCGGCAGAGGCAACACACAGAAATACGCTCACTGCTAAAGGAAGGCTTTGCCTACACAAGCAAGTCCTTTTGGAATAACTTAAGAGGGTTTTGTTCAGAAAAAACTGCCTTGCAGCCATATGCAAAAGTTGGGTGTTGTTATTTTTTTGTTCTCTCTTTTAAACAGCCTGGTGTTTTATTTCGCATCACCTGCAAAATGGGCTAAAGCAACTATTCTGGCTGTTTTTAACTGATTTCTTTTATGCTGGCAGTTAGTACACTAGAGAGAAGCGTTGGTATTTTAGGTTTCCAGCACATGAAAACTGCAGTCTTGCAAGTTGGAGTCTTTTAAATGGAAAGCAAGAGAGTAATCACAGTGGTTCACAGTGAAAGAATGACTTCTGGCAGCAGATATTCAAGTCTCTTAGGTCTGGATCAACAGAACAAATCAAGGTAAAACCCAGAGGGACAAATATACTGCACAGATCAGCTTGGGAAACATCCTTTTATAGAAACAAACGGGGAAGTAAAGCATGGTGCTTTAAAAATGCATTAAGTATACTTTATTCCTCAGCTCAGAGTTAATTCAAGCAATAAACTCACTGCTTTCACACGTGCTAAAGCTTCCTACAAATCTCATGACTGAGTTCCCCACTGAACCTCAGGGGAAGCTTTTATAATGATAACTCCCTTCCCCCACCTCCAAGCTGACCTGGAAACGCTTAGAGAATTGTGCTTAGCAAAACCCTGTCCTAAGACTTTTTATTATTATTGCTAGTACCTGTGTTTTTCTCTGTACCAGGTATATAAAAGAGAGGGGATTTCCCCTTGCACCAATTAAAACCCAAATCTCACCTCTCCTTTATTCCTCCTCAACTAGAAGTTAACCCCTGCTGAGCTCTTTCCCCCAAGGCATCTATAAAGCCTCACAGGTGAGCTTGCTGCAGTGTAATGAGAATGAATCAGCATTGATCTTCCAACAGATAAACACAAATCTTTTATTCTAGCCACCTGGCTCTGGACTTATCAGACAAGAAAATGTCTATGGTTTGGGTTAGCTGGATTTTCTCCTTTCTTTTGCAATATTCTTCCTTTTGTATTTTTCTTTCTTTAGCAAGCCCTCTTGGGAGCAAAGGTGCTTTGAAACATCTTCAGGCTGCTTTGAGCTGGGATTTTTCTTTCCTGAAGTCTACATTCTGGTACTTTTTGTTGGAAGAAATGACCTTGTTTTGTGTGTGCTTGGTCTGTTAGTCTTTTAGTTGTGTCAGAACTCTTTTTTTCCCCAAGTCCTTGAAATACAGACAAGTTCATTACACTTGGATAGAAGTAATATGGAGATACTTTCATTTAAGTAAAGGTTTAATTATAATTAAACCCAGTTGCTATACCTTGGGGAAAATGGAAAGATTTATGTGGTTGTATAGATAAATTTGTCCCATCTCCCTGTGGTTTTGACCATAAGAACATAGAGTCAGGAACCGTGATAATTCACTAAAATATTTTCTGTCTGGGTGTGTATGAATCATATAATTGTTTGCCTAGTGAAGCTCTTTAAGAATAACTGGAAGAAATTAAATGCATTAAGGAGACTAACAGGAGAACGGGCCGTTGTGCCAAGTTACTGAGAATTTCTATGATTGTTCTCAAGTAGAGAATAAAGTGGGAGGATGAGAAGACAAATCTCCATTTCAATTTCTATCTCTTTCTTTGTTTTGTGTTATAAATAAGTCTTCAGCCTTCAATTTATTTTCTGGTCCTGGCAGATGGCTACTGTTCTGTCACCTTCAAATTTCACCTTTCCCTCTTACCTCAAACATTTTGAGGAGAACATCACCCCATAACTTTGGCCCTGTTTTCTTGAGTGCTTCTTGAAAGTATTTCCTTTCTCCAGAGCAGATAAATTTTTAGGACATCACAACTATAGCCAAGATTGTGGTTCCCTATTGGCAGGGCAGTGAATTTTTGAGAAACTGTATTTCTCCACAAGCAGGACTGTCAGGTCCTATGACTTTCCCATACAGCTTGATGAGCAAATGCCCTTATATAAATTTGCAACATCAATTTTTTGGCTCTGCTGCTACACACAATTTTTCTAAGTCTCTCACAGGGGGAAGAATAAGGAGTCCATGTTCTGGACTTTTAAATGTATGTCTTTTGTCTGCTACTTTTTTACTTTGTCCACCCTGAAGGGAATGGTCTTTCTGCAAAAACAAACAAACAAAAAACTTTTATAATCAGTCTCGTGCGCAGTGGGGATATTTGTGCCAGATAGCAACATAGATACATTAGCTGAAGTTCATCTTGGGTTAAATTCTGGGAAAGCCACAGAAGAACAAGGCCTCTATTTAACTGGCATTTTGTTTCTACAAGGGAGGTTGTGCTGCTAAAGCCCAGGCAGGGTAAATATCCCTTGTGTTTAGAGGACCAAGGTATTAAAAGATCTGCTGCTGAGTTTATAATGGTTATCAGTAGTTACTGGGTGTGTTGTGTGCCTTACCAATTGTGATGTACTTGGATGTACAAACGCTTCTATGTGGTTGCTGAACTCTTACTTCTCAAGAGCCACGTTTTGTGTTCAGTCACTGCCCATGGACTATTCCATGCTAATGGAATGTTAATTGTGTTGGGGACAATAGATGCCAATATTGATTTACATAAATAAATAAACATTATTATCTTATGTAAAAGCATTTTTTATTAAAACTATTTTCTTGTGGATTTGAAGAGAAATATAGTCTCATTTTCTTGCTTGGTGACACAGATAAAAGAGTAAATATTTTTTCCACATTGCACTTTGTGAGGAAAGAGAAAGAGGGGACAGAGAAATAGCCACATTATTTATAATAAATGAGAATAAAATACAATTAGTGGAACAGCACAACTCAGAGGATTGGTAATGGAATACAGAGCTTTTCTCTTCCAGGTGTTCAGTTGCTGGGTGATGAACATGTCATAAATACCTCCGTGGCGAGGTCACCGGTTTCAATGAGGTTTGTGTGAAGAGCGGAAGGCAGGCATTAACACATGAGTGTCAGTCAACGGGGAGAATGCACGCCAGCTTCCAGGATCCACGCCAGCCCCATCGCTGAGCACCCTCTGCCAGGAGAGGCTGTCATGGCACAACCCTGGCATAGGCTGCTGCTATGGACCTCATGGACCGTAGCACCTGCTGTGCTTGCTGTGGGACTTCTGCTGAGTTTTCTTTGCCTCATGTGGTTATGCGCAAATGCGACAGCAAAGGATCCCTAATGGGCTTGCCTGCTGGAAGCAGCAAAATATGTTTTATTTTATGCAGGAGATGCAAACTAGATGACTGTGCTAACTCTGGCATCGTGCTGTGGTTCTGGGATAAGGAATAAAAGCGCAAGTATCGCACCTTCAGAATTCATGCATACAGTCTATTTCCATCTAAAAATCATTACTTAGAGGAAATACCATGTTACTAACCATTATCCATACTCTTCCTGACCTGCAGAGGAGCAGGGTTGGATCCCAGGTGTGCCTCTTCTGTTCGAAGGCAAAGCATCTCACAGGGCTGCTTAGAACAAAGACCAGACGGTTTGTGTTGACATCATTAGGTGTTTAGCTGTTTGGACCTTTTCTCTTGAAAGCAGCAGAAAATGTGGTCTGAGGGTAGTGGCATCCCAGCACTAAACAGAATTAAATCTTTTTTATATATGGGAAATGTGGTCTGTGCAATTTCTTAGAAGTACCTGGGGCTGTGAAGAGAGCCTAACACTTGGAGCTTAGCTGCATATACCTTTAAGTATTTCTAATTGAAAAACACAAAGAGTTGTTTTCTCTTGGAGAATCAGTTCCCATTTTGGATTTAGGAAAGAATGCAACACTGAGATAATCTCACTTTTCCCATCATCATCCTTTCAGTCTTCTTTGCTCCCCTCCTCCCCAGACAGAAGGTGACATATCCAAGTACTTGTCCTTCAACAGATTCTTCAGCAAGCAACAGAGCAGAAAGCCCTAATATCTATTCATTTGTAATCTGTCATTCTTAAAGTATTAAGGACAATTGACTTCACATGTCTCAGGTAATTAGAATAGTCATCCTTTGCTCCAGATTTTTAAAGTAAGTGTCTCAAACTCTTAATCAGTACATTTATTGATGTCTTTCAACATATCTGTTTCTTGTCAAGAGTGTGTTAGATTTGAAAAAAAAATCTTGCATACTGAATTTTGCATAAGAATTATATTAAAAACCTTTTTATATTGCTTTTGTAATCAAATAAAATATATTAGTGACAACGTGGTATTTTCCACATTCAGAGTAATCAATCTCTTTTTTAATATGAAAAACTGCTCAAAAGCAAATTAATAAATATAAATGTCAGGAGTTACATTTACACAAATGTTTTAGTACTTGTTTTCCCAAGTTTATATTTCCACATCAAGCAATGTTAACTATGATAATAGCTCATACCATTTTATAAGCTCTAAGGGGCTCATAAATAATGTTGTTGGATTTCTTCAGCTGTTACTGATCTTAGCAGAAAAAAGCAGACGTTCATCACCTCCGAAACCTGAGTCCTAATGTTGTTTGGTCACTGATGCAGGTTTATGTGATTTCTTGTTAGCTACAGATACAGCAGATCTCTAGGGACAGGCACACCTAAGCTGGCTTTCCCCAGTGCACTCTTGCAGAATGACCATTTTCAGTGGATAGTGCTCTCCCGGTCTGGCAGATCTATACTTGTGGGAACAGCAATCATTACAATTAGCAGGTGGTGGGTGTTGCCTTCATTCTATACCTATGACTATATAGACTTATCCACAGTTTTGGGGGGTGTTTTTGTTTGTTTGTTCTGTTGGTTTGATTTGTTGTTTTTGTTTGTTTGTTTTGTTCTGACCTTACTGTCACATTGCTCATTTCAGGACGTGCTTCCCCAGCATCTCTTCAGCAAGAAACAGGAAAGTCCCACAACAGCTAGCGCTGTTCATTTGGTCCCTAGATGCTTGAGAGCAGTGGTTACTCAAACCATCCTGCCAGTGAGTCTCAGGCTAACTTCACATGCTGGACAGGAAAAAGGCAATCTTGAGTGCTTTTTATTGATTTGAAGGCAGAGTTGGGAAGCAGTTTGGGCAGAGGGAGATGCGTGTTTCTGTCACTGCTGCAGTTTGCACTTCTTAGCCACAGGGCATCAGAAAGCAGGAGAGTGTTTTTACGGAGGGGTTTGCATGGAGATCAGCAGGGATGAAGTCAGATCAGGGCAGAGAGCAGAGCGGTTCCCTCCATCCCTTTGCCAGTGCTCACTCTTGGGCACCTCACTCCCTAAGACCCTGATGCTTTCTGCCTTGTATACCATGGTGCATTTGCAGTCCCATTCAGGGACTGGTTGGAATGTTTAAACTGAGAATCCCATATCGGCAAATATTGAAATAATAAATAAATAAACAACCAACAAATGTCGAGGAAGAATATAGAATGGTAAAACAAAAGCTTAGAGAGAACTTAGTGTTGTCACCATGTCCTGGCTGTCCTCCAGCCACAGGGTATTCCCCAGCTTCTCCTTGGGGAATAAGCATTGTAGGCAGGCTAGGAACAACATGTAGATGTGCACATTCCTTAAATGGATGCTGTGCAGACATTTTGCATATCCAGCTTGTTGGAAGAAACAGGGATGAGCTCTGGTAGCTCCTTCTTTCATTGGCACTGTCTCTCTCCTGTGCATCCTCTTCTTCAACTGTGCAGCCTGTGGCTGACAACAACAACAGGAGAGAAACTTGAGCGGGTGCTGTGTAATCCAGCCTGAGCCTCAGAGCAGCCACTGGTCTCCTGTGAAAGCTGCTTGCTCATTATAGAAGAGTTCTTTATACTTAAGAGCTGCATACATGATTCATTGCAGGGGATACAGAAGAATGTGTTTGAGGTGTGCTTATGTGGAGTTGTCCCCCTTTCAGTGAAATTCTGCCTTCTTCCCTTCATTTAATTTCTCTCTGGGACTTGGCGAGGGTGTAAACAGGATTGTGAGGACACGGAGAGTGAATTCCCTCTTGAGGAAGAATCTCACGAGTCTATGGGCACTGTTTATGCTAGCACACTGCAGAATACCCTGTAGGCTTTGAACGAACCCCCCATTTCAGCAGAGTGCAAGACACCTGGGGTGTAAGGCAGCTGGCAGTGTCACGAGTGTTGTGAGCACTTGCTCTTTCAAAACATGGGGGTGCGGCTGAGTCTCTCCATTGAGCAGTATAACTTGCTTGTGGATGGGGGCTTAGGACTGTCCAAGTAACTTAGTGTTGCCTTTTTTGTTGTTGTTGTAATGGCAGCTGTACAGATCCAAGAAAAAAAACTGAAGCCTTCATATGGACGGTTATCTCCATCAGCCCAGGAGATAGATCTCAGTACCTCAGCGTGTTGTGTACAAAAGTGTTTCTGAATCGTAGACCTTCAGTGGCTCATAATAGATGAATTCTCTGGTTTACTTTACTTCTCCTTTCCTTAAGAAATGAATTGATACTGCACGTACATAATACTTTCTCCTTTTTGTAATATATTACTCAACATGGAATAATTAGGAATCCAAAAGTTGCACTGAACAGCAGCAGCAGAATGCTTGCCTCCCACTGAATCATTTTTATCTCTTTTTGAAGGATTCATTTCCTGATTACTGAATTATTTCAAACGTAATATTTAACCTTCACCTTCTTTCATTTGTGTGCACATGAAGTAAGCTTGATAATTAAGAACTGTTGCTACACTTTGGAAATTTGGGGCCCTGTGCAGAAAACTATTGCTCTATCTCAGTGAAATAATTGATGTAAAAATAGCTGCAATTTTAAAATATAGATGATTGGATTTAGAATTTTGCCTTCAAAATTGGAAGGTGCTTACCTGCATCCTTCTTACTGTTTTGAAATAATTTGATGTAGGTATCTAAACATACCCAAAGTGATGTATTGCTATGTTTATCGCTGCTTCAGTTCAGAGAGCCACTTCAGCTGAGCTGCAAATTCAAAATCTTTCCATAGGACAGGCTGACTTGTGTTTTTGGGTTTATGGTGTCACGAAACCCCTTGACGCAGTTCTAGCACTGTATTGAATGGATGCTAATCCATTCTTTTTCTAACTATTGACTTAATGTTGATATAACATCTATCTATACCTCTCTTTCCCAAGAAGACACTTTATAACTCAATGATGATGATAAATGTTGTATCAGCTTGAGACATCACGACTCCATGGAAAAGTACTCTTTTAGTGAAGTTTATACAGATTTTAGCTTTCTAAAACACATGATACTGTATCAAGAAAAAAATATTGATACTGGCTTCATTCAAACTTCTCCTTCAGGACTGGGACTAAAGAAACAGTTTCATAAAAGTGTCCAGTATAATTTTATTGTTTATTAAAAGCTATAAAATATATCTAGATTTGCTGCTACATTATAAATCACAAGCTTTTTCAAAACTAAGGTTGTAAAGACTGGATCTCTCTTTCTTCAGTTACATAGCCACAAAAATGAGTTAACCCACGCACTACATTTTGTCAGAGTTCAGAAGGATGTTGCCCTGAATCCAAGAACTAGAAATGGGCCAAAGTGGAAGCCCGGGGCAGAGTCACAGCTTAGCTTTATCCCAGTGTAACTGACTTAAGAATATCAACTCAAAGCTTTAGAGTATGAACTCCATCTAAGGTAGGAGTTTTTTCACAAGAAATTCAGGAAGGAGGTAGGATAAGAGTTTGAAACCTCCCCGGTTGATTAGGAAACTGGGTGAGTGAAGTGAAAAGGGCTGTTCTTCAGCCCTGGCCTAGAGGGCTCAGATTCTTCTGAGTGGAGCTATTAGGGCAAGATTTTAGCCCAAGATGGCAGAAATCCATGAGGGCAGTTGCTGTCCTGACTTCCCTCCCTTTCAACAGATGAGTACCTCTGAAGCACAGTCTGGAAGATTTTAAAGTCCCAGCTCCGAATCTGAGCTTTATTTGACCCAGACTTGGACTTTAAGGCTAAATTGTAGCACTGTCCCTTTGGCCAACCACAGGTGGTATGGTAAAAATGAGCAGCTTTATGTTATGTTACTGTTCCCACTCTGCTGGGGCAGATCCAGCTGGGATGTCTAGAAAGCACAGAGCACTTTGGAGTTGTAGCCACAACAAATAATGAGTGGGTTGATGTGAACAGCTTTATCTACAGTACGTATTAATTGTTCTTTCCTTCCTGACAGGAGAAGACGAGCACAGCTGAAAAGCGAAGAATGTTAAGGTATGCCTGGGGAAATGTGGGAAGCTGAAAGGCAAGGCCTGGTGCTCTTAATAACCATTATAATAAATTAGCATATGATACAAATAATGCATCAGGAGAAAAAAAAAAAAAGCTGTCTTGTAAAGCAGGACATAATTCTGCGACATGTCTACTGTCTCTAGATAAAGGTTTGAATGGTTTTCCCAAGAAGAAGCTTTATGCAAATACTACTGTCACGTGAATCAGATTAAGGGAAGAAAGACTATTTATGCATGAAATCCAAACATGCTTCTGGGAAAAGGAGAGGAGAAATAAACCCTTTCTGTCACCTCAAATACAATATATGTGCAATGACTAAAAAGAAATGAATGTCACCTCTATTGCTGACGCTAAGTAATTTACCACTAACAATTAGCATGAATCATAATGATAAAAAACTAAGATGGAAAAGACCTATCTCATGATGTATCTCATCCATCTCCCTGTAAATACAGAAATCTCCCTGGTGTTTTCTGTTTGAAGCAGCTCACTGCTAGAGTCAGTATTTTCATCAGTGCCGCATTGGCATTTGCTAAGAACTTTAAATAAAATGCTAACAACTTTAAATAAAATGGGTTATCTGTGCTTTCATACACCACAGAAGATGCACAAAGTGTGTATTCAACAGTACCATAGAAAGCAAGCAAACTGAAATGCCTGGTTACAGTGAAATGTAACGTAGCAGAAGCACTTTGGGTAACACTAAGCTGGTTTCGGCTAAGCGGGGAAGGTGCATATGGAGGTGTTTGTGGCTGCCAGATTTTGAGGCTTGTTTTGTGCCATCTTTATCCCAAAGCTAGGCTAGAACAACCTTAGGGTTGCTCAGGCTCCTCCCACCTTGGAATGGTCCCAAAATAATTTGTTCCCACTTCCTTTTCGCCCCCCATGCCCCTGCTGTTGGGCAGCACAGTAGGAGATGGCGTGCACCTGGCTGTGCTGGCTCTGCTCCCACCAAGGTTCTCGGGCACTGGGCAGCTCTCAGTCAGCAGCACAAGGTGTCAGGGATGCAGACCACAGTCTGGCTCTTCCTAACCAATGGGCCAAGCTTCCATGAGAATTTAGGCACTAATTTCTTTTCAAATCACAGCATCACAGAATGGCTGAGTTTGGAAGGCACCTCTGGAGGTCACCTGGTCCAATCCCCTGCTCAAGCAAGGTGACCCAGAGCAAGTTGCCCGGGACCACATCCAGGTGGCTTTTGAAGATCTCCAAGGAGGGAGACTCCACAACCTCAGTGGGCAACCTGTGCCAGTGCTTCATTACCTGCACAGTAAAGAAGTGCTTCCTGATGTTCAGGAGAACCTCCTGTGCTTCGGTTTGTGTTCATGATAGAGATGGACTCATAACAGGGAAATACCACTAGAAACAGAATTGTCTGGAGATGTCTTCGAAGGCAGACAATGTATGAAGCACGCCTGGAAGTTAACTTGCATATGCAGATTGGTTTAAGAGACAGGGCAAGTGGGCACATTTCACTGCAATCTGGGCATACCCAGGCTAACTTCGTATTTATCTGTGTCTGTATCTGTATCTGTGTACACCAGTGGGATACTGTAGGCATATTCCTTGTCCTTGACAAGCCCCTGACCAGATTCTCAGTTGACATCTACTGATTTTTCACCACTAATTTGCATACACTATAATTCCTTATCATGAGTGTTTTACATGAATCTGAGATGCGAGGCTAGGCATTTTGCTATCAGACTTAGGAAGCACAAGTCACCGTGGTCTGACTCAACTCCTGCCAAAGTCATTTGGAAACTTTCTACCAAATGTAGGGGCTATCAGGCACACCCTGTGCAAATGAAAGCTGCAACTGAATGCAGAAAATACAGAGCTGAATGCTTCTGTGGGAGTTTTGGATAAAAAAAAAAGAAAGAAAAAAAAGAAGAGGCTGAGAAGGCAGCGGTGCTATGCAGGAGTTTCTGCTGTCCTGGGGAGGGAGGAACGCAACAGGACTCGTCAGCTGCACGCTTTGGTTTGATGCCTGTGATCGAAGTGTTAGTGTGTACGCAGGCTGGAACAAATGTGAAGGCTAATCAGATGATCCCAGGCAGATAAATTTTTAAAGCATATTGGTCCTCTCAAATGCGTCAATTTCCCCCACATGAACTAAAATAATTTAGATAATATTGATCTGCTCATGATGCCTTTATAATGTATTTATTTTTAAATGGATGATTTTTTTCTGATTGCTTGTAATGATTTCTCTGAATTACAGTGATCTTTAAATATTACTTGTAGCAGCAGCTGTTACAAAATTTTCAGGCAGAAATCTGATTTTATTTAAAATAGATAACAGGCATTTAAAAACAAGAGTTCCCCAGTCCTGGCACAGACCCAGTCATGGGTGTCCTGATGTGTAACTCAGCCCAGATCATTTTAAAAACAAGAAGTTTGCTGAACAAATACAAGCTTCAGAGAGCCAAGCATGTCTGTCCCTGTGGACCAATGAACTTCCTTGTGACTCAAGATATTTTTAATTCTGCTCTGGACTTTCTCCAGGAAATCAGTAATAATTACTAATTGTATTTTTGTAAGCTAAATGAAAGGATGCATTCTTTCTTGAAATTCTCCCTTAGCTTTTGCAATTAATTATGTTGCTCTTTTGTGTGATTAATCCTTGTCTTTGTATTACAACTTCACTTAATCAAATAGTGCTGTGTAGCATGCCAGGGGTTCTTAAGTGTGAGACATTTTCCCCTGTTTTATTGTCACTTTTTTCTTTTTCCTGCTGCTCACATCTCTTCTAAACTTTGAGTTAAACAATGTTTTACTAAAGAACTAGAGTATTCTAAAGTCATCAGAGAAAATTTGCATAAGATCTGTTGTAACTTGGCAAAGCTCCTCTGCCATGTGTGGAGCTACAAACTGATTTTTACCAGCTGAGGATATGTCCTTATATCACCAACACATACTAACACAGTTTTCTGATAAATCTGTTTCAAGAGAATGTCAGTCAAAACCCCTAAATGACCTCAGGTTTTCTTTCTAAACCTTAACTATATGAAATATATTAAAACAAACTTACCTGACCACCTTAAATTATATATTAAAATTATCCTCTTGCAATGTGCCCACACTGGAAATGTCATGCAGAAAGAAGCTGGTTTTGAGTGGTTTAAAGAAAGTCTTAAAAACTTATGTTGCTGTGCAATTTTGTGGCAAATCTTACTTCTTCCTTTACAGCCAGGAAAAGTATTTTCCGTGGTGGAAGTGCAGCACGCCTGTCATTCCAGTACAGCATGGCTGCAATATTACCAGCCTTAAATGTTCAGAAGTCAGGAGACTGGTTTACGCAGAGCAAACTCCTTACTTTAAATTAAATCATTTTAGCTTTCAGTTTCTTATTTTTTTAGGGTGCATTTGGGTCATATTTCCAAGGGCCCCTCTGACTTACGACAGAAAAAGCAGAAAAGGTTGGAGTTGCTGAGGAAATGTAGTTGTTTTATGTTTTGATGAGTTTGAATATCTGTTACCATGGGCGTCCTCTCTTCTTTGAGCAGGGCAGAGGATGGGTGTCCTGGCTGTGCCCATTCGGGGAGGAAAGCTTCTCACCACCGAGGTGAGCCAGGCTGGAGCCCAGGATGACATCGGCTGTTGGTTAGGAAAGCACTCAGGAGGCTGCTTGCCTTTCATTACGGAATTGCTCTCACAGCTTATTAATGAAATAACAAATGAAGACAGTAACCAAAATGTTCTGCCAGTGTAAACATAGGTGGTTAGTTAATAGATAAGATGCTAAAAGACATTGTTAAAATATACAGTGCCATTTAATGTAGGACAAGTAAAACGTTGCTGGTGAGTACTGCAGTGGATTCCTCTGTGAAGCTTTTACACAGAGTTCCTAATTGCAAGGAAAATGAGCAGGCAGAGGAAAAGAATACAAAAGTAGAATTTATATCTTCTGTTGAGCACTAAATAAATACTGGAAAGTAGCTTACAATATTCAGATGACTAACCTGCATTAGCAGAGCATGGAGATGCACATTCACCTTAAGCACAGTTGTAACCTCATGGAAATAAAATAAAATAAAAAATATAAATAAAATTAAAAGTATTGTGGAGTTGCTTGCATGAGTAATGCCAGGGATCTGCTTCTTGAACCAAGTCCTTTAGGCAAATAGTAAGTCACAAATGTGGTAAGGATTTATTTTATGTTCTTTCAAATGAAGATGGGTTGGCTGTATTCAGTATATTAAATCCTTCCTGCTGCTAAGCTTAAAGAAACTGATTCTCTTGTAACATATTTTGATTTGACTACTGTAGCTTCCAAGTGCTATAAAGCACTAGAGTAGTTTGCCTTGGCCTCACACCTAGTTACAGTAGTGCTAACTTTAAAATTGCTGAAGAAACCCACATCTGGAGTCAATTGAGTGAATTTTAACCAGCTTTGGTGGTAATATGCAAGTAATATTTCATCCTCGTGTGTATTTCACTCATCTTATAAAAAAGATGCCTCATTCCAAGACTCCTAGACATATTTCTTTGCTGTCTCATATATCAAGAGTATCAGACTAAGCAGACCGCTTAAAACTGGATATGTCCAAACACTCTCTTATCCTAAACAACGGAGAATATTTTTGCCAACACTTCCATTTCCTGAAGTGGAAAAAAAATATATAACCCCAAAGCCTTGGCCAGACCCTGCTTTCCTTGAAATGCATGGCAAATTTGTCAACAACACCCTCCCTGGCTCGGTGGTGGGGGGAGAAGTTGAACAGCTGGAATTAACCACCAGGAATAATGTGAAGCGGGCTGAAGCTTCAGATTAGGTTTAGTCTAATACTCGGGTTCGAGGCTGAGCTTGCGTTCTGATCCGCCTGTGCCAAAATCGTAGAAGCAACATCCAAAACCAGAACCAGAAAACAGGCCCTTTCAGCTCTGGCTTTGGCTCCATGCCAGACCAAGGCTGTGGGCATCGGTCCAGGAATCCGGCTCCGAGACACCCGCAGGCCCCAAACTCAGAGGTTTGAAACTCCAGTTTTCTACCATCGAAAATATTAGTCTGGTGCAAAGAAAGTACTTTTATTTACAAAAATGTTGTAAGTGTCAGCAATTAATTCCCATTTACATGGACTCTAGATCTCTGACTAGTTGCAGGGGGATGACCAGCCATATGGGTGACAGGCACTAAACTAAACAAGCTCCCAAATTGTTTTTATTCTTTTTTTTTTTTTTAATCTGAAGGGACCACCACTGGTGCAAGGCTCATTTCTTGTCTTGCCTTAAAAAGCTATTAAAGGCAATTGTCGTGTTGGACAGACTGAGCGCTGCGCTCCGGATGTACCATCCTATTGGTGCTCCCAGCATCGCCTCCTCCACCCCTCTCTGACATGAATTTAATGCAGGTGCAGACACAAGCCTCGCATAAGGGAGCAATTTTCTGATTCATTCATGTAAGACCCTGAGGGAGAGTTGGAACAAGATGTACAAAGGTAATGTGGCATTGTTAAAAAACTAACTTTGCTTCCATTTTCTGGAGCCGTAGTGCTGTGTTGCTTAGTTACACGAATCAGGAATTTAGCAGTAAACAAGGTATTTCACTCCTCAGTCCCTAGAGTTTTCAGCTCCATTTGAAAAGCAGCTAAAATGTGCATCTTTTGCCATACCCTTGTGTTGCTTCTTTCCATTGCTTGTATCCTTTGTGCCTGCCGGGAGACGGAGGTGGCGGTGCCAGTGGTAGCACGACCACGCCTGGGCTGCAGCCACACTCCCTTCTAAATGCTACACTTGTCTGGAGACAAGACAGACTGCTTCTGACTTTTGTTTTGGGTTTTGTTTATACAAATGCTGACTGCACGGGTGCAGAGCATCATGAGCTTGCCAGCTGGACTATGCAGTTATTCAAGCTGTTGGAAGTGGGAAAGGGGTTAATTATCTGGGTATGTTATTACATCATTGGTGGAAATTCTTTTTTTTTTGCCCTCAGGATCTACACCACTGTGTCTGCTCAAAGCTGTTAAATATGACAAGGTCACTCACCCTGCTTTAGTAACAATGAGCGCTAACAAATTTGGGTTTTACATGCATTGTCATTGCTTAACAGGGTTGTCCCTGTAACCAGAAGCATGGCATGTGCTTCCTACCCGGCAAACCCCACAGCAAGATAGATGTTAGATTGCGTTGCACTCTGTTGGAATCTGTTTATAAAAATGCAATGACACACAACTTCCCTGCCTATTTACACTCTAAACAAAATTAGACAACTGACAAATACAGAGAAGATGGGGAGAGATAAGTGATGAAGAGAGGCTAAGAAGTCGGGCTGAAGATATGAACACAATACGCTAATTGATAAGGCAAACTTTCAAAATATTCTTCTCCTCCCTTTTCCTTCTGGCTCTGCAGATGGCTGGGGAGAATCTGTCTTTTACAACCCCATGTATTGAAGTAACATGTACTTTTGAAGTTTAGTCACCCACTAATTACTAGTCTTTCATTAGCAGCACGGAGACACAAGTGATGAAGTACTTGCTTATATCCAGTAGCCTCTATTGTTGAGGCTTAAAAAAATAAATCATTAGCTACATGCTTGTTAAGCATGCTAAGACTGTTTATGTAAACTCCCCTTCTCTTATTTTGGCTCACACAGATGGTTAAGACACTTCAGCTAATATTTCTTATTTTAAAGAGAGGGCTAATTGCCTAAATGTCAGATGTGCCAAGTATCACTTGTGTTAGAGAGAACGGGAATTTAATGTGGGCACAGTTCATCCTAGATGTAGGTTGCTATTACATATTTGTTGTCTAGCTACTGATTTGTAAGAACAACATCATCACAGTTGAAGAAAACCTCTGTTGTGGCCACAGCCACTCAGGTCTCTCGGATCTTGTGTTACTTGAGAACAGTCTAGGTTTTCTCCACCGAGGGTGCTCTTCAAGGGAATATTTGAAGGCTGAGGCAAACATTAGTAAGCAATGCACTTGTTTGGTTAAGACTTCAGCCTTGACCTCCATCTTTAAGCCCTTGTTCATTATTAATCACGTGTTTCCTGAATCAAAGAGAATATTTTTGGAGAGGGAAAATTGTTCTGGGACTGAAGCATTGTATGCCAAACAGACTTGCCCAGATGACAAATAGCCTTCGCATGATAGCCAAGGTTCATCCAGCTGCTCGGCCCCATACCAAGTGATTGATGGTGTTGATGTTCTAAATAGGCTTAAGATATGCCAAATATCAGGGCTGTAACAAAGTCCTTCAGATATATACTGTAGATAGGCAAGAAGGCATGTTCCCAGCATATGGCAATTCTGAGAGCGGTGTCAGGATTATAAGTAACCTTGCAGGGCTTGTCTGGTTTCTTTCGAAGTTAGACAAAAACAGTTTTCTGTTCCGGAATGAGCAAGGTCACATGAGGTCTGCGCGAAGCTTCCGATTACCACCGATTTTCTCTGTAACTGGACACCCTTCAGAGTTATAACAACATTTGATTTCTTAGCAGAGATCAATAAACTGTTTTTCTACCATGGTTCTGAGGAGGAAAGAAGAATAGGATGTGCTCAGAAGTTGCTGTCAATGGTTTTCTGATGTCTTAAAGGAATGGGAAATTCACACCTGAATAGTTTTATCTTGGTGAAATGACAGTGCTGGTTCTTTATACTAACCCACAAAGGGCTGTTCATTGATATCCCACAAGATGAAGCAGCTGCACCACAGAAGCAACAGTTTCATTGATCACTTCTTTCCCCTAGAGAAACTTCGTTTATTTTGTGTTTTCCCTTCACTGGGGATTAAATGCAATTCTCTGGAATGAGCAGGGCTGAGTGCCCAGTATGCCTGGGAGAGGCCTGGGTGCTAGAGGACAAGCTGCCCGCTGCTCCTCAGCTCCTCAGCTCTAGCCGAGAGGCCTCTTGGACAGGCAGAGGTTAGAGTCAAGGGTGGTAAGATTTTCCTCTGCTTGGAGTTAGACTGACCCCTCCCTGGCATCTGCCAGGGCCTCAGACCCCTCACTGAAGGATGTTCCCTGGTGCACCCCCAGCTTGGGGTATCACCTCTTCATCCGCTACTGAGTCCCTGTATCTCCATGGGGAAACATCTGCTCTGGGCCCAGCAAACTCTCCACGCAATGCTGCAGTCTCACTTTCTCGGAGATTAACCCATCTTGGTTTATTGCTTGTGTTTGAATGGTTTTCTAGGAACAACACTGAGGACAGCATTTTTTTGTGAAAAGGCCCTGTTGGTGTAGGCTATTTCCTGGATAAAACTATTTCCTCAGTAATTGGAAGATGAGTCAGGTTCATGCATGCAAAACTGACTTCTCTGCTGAGTCACTCTGGTTCGGGGCCAGCAGATCTCTACTGGTTGCCACCATAAGAAGTCGCCAGGATGGCCTCTGCTATGCACCAAACTGGTAGTGCAAATTGGCTATGAAATAGATCAAGTGACTGCAGGGCAATCAAATTTAGCCAGACTGTACCAGTAAACTCAGGATCAGCAATGATCTGAAACACCAGCTGTGCAACAGAGAATGGCATTTTGTAATAACCAGCTCAGTTTGGGGCCTTAACATGGAGCAATTGGCCCACATTCCTTTTCCACCAGGCCTGGTTGTAACTGGCTTTGTAAGAGATCAGAGGTTTCAAAATTCCTCTTTCTGTCATCCCCATAGGCTGGCTGGAATCAACTGAAATCCCAGAATCCGTATTTTTATTTATTGATGACTAACTTCTTGTTGACAGATCGTACATTGTGTCGCCAGCCTACCAAGCCAACAGTCTGTCAGTGGTGATTAGCAATTAAATCGTATGCCATTCAGGGCTCTGTGGTGCCTTAAGTGATTTTGTTTGCATCCAACTTGGGAGTGGAACAAGCCAGGCTTTAATTCAAATCATAATTGAAGTGTGAGTCTGTGCACGGATGTTCTTATCTCTGTGTGCTCTGTTTCAATAGAGCTCAAACTCGTTCAAAGTCACTTAAGCTAAATCAAAAGTGAGAGTTCTGGGAATGAATGTAAAGTGAGCAATCACACATAGACTTGCCTTCAACTCATTCAATATATAAATGAAACCAGAACTAGATTTTCCAGCAGGTCCCTGTTCATGCATAGGCCTCAGTGTGACACATCTAATGCTGCAGACACAACGCTAAGAGTAGGGCCGATCGCTGTCACTGTCCCATTCTTGACTTTCATTTCATCTGCTACTGGGGACATTAAGGCCCTAATGGAACACAACTGGTGTGTAGTCTGACCGGCATAACACAAGTCATCAAACCTTACCTAATAATATGGGTATCGGGCCCTTAACTTCTGCTCAAATTATAGCCTGTATTTCGGAAAGACAGGCAATCACGACCTAAAGGCTGCAAGTGGCTGAAGCTCTACCATGTTCCTATCCAAGCTGATCCAAGGGTTAATCACCCTCTTTAAAAGAAGTCCTATTTCTCTTCTGTAGATTTTTCACCAAGTTGCATGTATAACCTTCTGTAATGACAACGAATTGTTCTATTCCTTACTTTTGCTGATTTTCAGTTGTTGGACAAAAAAAATAGTATCCCTAACTTTGGCTGCACTGATACTACCAGCTAATTCCAGCTGGATATTCCAGTTCACTGAATAATTTTAGTAAAATTACAGGCTGAATTGAACCCAAGCTCAATTTCCATAACTGCCTGAGAGGGTTATGACCTGCCTGTCCTTGGCATGGCTCTGACACAGTTGCCTTGTGTTTCTAGGTGGAGTCACCAGCAGTTCTTTCTGCTGACATTGCTCTTTCCGTGGGACTCCGACACATCACTTAGCCAGAAGGGGTGGCAGGTGGACATGTGTCCTGAGGCTGATGGGGAGAACACTGACTCCAAAGGTAGAACATCTCATCTCATGTGAAAAATTTAAATATAAGCATAAAAAGCAGAAGAGAGAAACTGAGAGCTTCCTTTGCCTTGGGATGCTGTAGCCTAGCAGATGAGGTGCTCCCCAGCTATGGCTTCTGGAAAGAGCACTATTGAACTCCGTTTTCGTCCAGAGTCAGAGCTATTGGATGACAAAAGTTGGCTCCTTCTCTCTCCCTGGGACTTCAGCCTACTGCTTAATATGCTTCTCTTACAAGTGACCCAAAGGAACATTTCATACTGAGCAGAGCAAAATAGTTTTTCTTTCATATAAAAGAATAGAAACATTTTAAACTCTCATTTAAACCTTTTCTTAAACATTTGTTCTTTTGGCTGCTAATTCAGAGAACCAGAAATGAGCTAATAATGCCAAATGATGCTGTCTTTCTAGGAATGATTTATGAATAGTCTATACACAAGCTATGGTTCATCAGGTGACTTGCTTTTCTTATAAGGCCTTTACTGTAAAGAAAACATAGGGGTTTTGTTTGTTTGTTTGTTTGTTGGCTATTATCTTCCTTTCATGTACACTGATGCAGTTGCAGTTACATGGGAATAAACTGATGTGACATAAGTTCAATCACTATTTCTACTATAATTTGCATGCTAGGGCCCTGCATCAACAACAGTTCATTGATCCTCCTAGAAGGTCCTTAAGCGATGGAAGAGCTGAAGACATGATGGAAATCTACAGCAGAGCCAGACAATAAATCAGCTCCTTTTTATTTCAGTCCAGTTCCCTGCCAAGTTTCTCTTCTTACTCCTTCTAAAGGAGCATATTTTGCAGCATTTTTATTATTGTAGCATTTTTGTAATTCAAACCTTGTTACTTGTTCTTCTGGCCTTGTATATTCATGAGATTAATTGGTCCCTGCCTTCCTTTCTGTATCTTTAGAGAGATTTTCTGGCTTTCCTCAGCTCTTTGTGAGGCTGAACTTCCCCACTCCCTTAGGCTTTTCTCACATGGCAGGTTACACAGATGTCTCACTCTTGCTGCTCTCCTGAGCTCTCTCCACAGTCCCTGTCATTCAAGAGGTTCAGCACCCATCTCATCCTCCCCTTGCTACTACGGAGAAGTATTTGGAGATGTTCTCGCTTTGGAGCAGATTTGAACAAGACTTCCAGAAGTCAACAGCTGTGTTGGGCCACTGAAATTACAAAGCTGGTTCTGGTTCTTGCCAACTGCCCTAGGTTTTAAAATGTACCTAATGAAACCTTGGCTTTGAATATCCCCTGCCTTTGAGTATTTGATCTGCTCTGCAGCTCTGAATCTCCCAGTTATTTACAGCTGGCTATTTGTATACTCAATGGGCTCCACTGTGTGAGGGAACTGTTTAAAAACTGTTTAAAAATACATTTTAAAGAGATGATTTCACTTCATGTGGTTTTTTTGCCAGCAGTGTGGTTTTTAAAAATGTTTTATAAAAACCATGTAGCACACAGCTATGAAGCTGTACCTTAAAAGGTGAAGCAGAGCCCTTCACTTGCAGTGTTCAAGGGAGCTGCTGTTGGAGCACATTGCAAGCCCTGTGCACCGCTTGAAGCCTTGGTGTGAGTTTTGTTTCCCTGTGTAGGAAAAACAGTGATAAGGTTGTGCAGAAGCAGGAGGGAAAGGTTACTTAAAAATTGTTTCAATATGGGCCTTGCTATAACATTATCTGAATTGGCCTGGATATTTAAAAGAGAATTAGCCATAATGATGTCTCTCCGTCTCTTTTCTTCTTGTTTCTACTTTTCCCAGGGAAGAAAAAAAAAAAAAGAATTTGGTTTATTAACGAAGTTCTGTTTGGGTTTCTGGCTAGGTCTCTCATGTCAGACCCATCTCTGCTGCTGGCCTGCGTGCCTCGGGAAGGAGCGCTAAGGGCACACACAAAGATGGAAAGCCATGCCGACAAAATCTTTCCCATCTAATCCTGCTGCCTTGATTAATGTCTTCTGCCTCCAAAGAGGTGAACTCTGCCATCCAGGTCCAGCTCCAAGGGGGGCTGAGTGGGCAGCCTGTGTAGGGATGGATGCCTTGGATGATGATGGGGTGATGGTTTCTGGGCTGGGTGGCATCAGTCTCACGGAGGATGTTTGCTGCAGACAAAGCAGCTGTGCAGGGAGGCTGAAAACTGTGGGGCATCAGACAACCATCAGTCCTGGTAAATATATTCACTCACATCTCTATCTCCAAAGTAGCAAATGTATCACATTCTTAAAATGACACTAAAATCTCATTTCATAGAATTTGTTTTTGAGCCGTATCAGAATCAAGATTAATTTAATAAAAAAATAGGCCCATTTTCCCCTGTCATATGAATTAAAAGAAGTTTTCAGCTGGGAGCAATATTTTTGGTCATTATGAAAACAAAGTAAACAAAGTAAAAATGTACATTTCTTATAAAAAATGCTGATACAAAGCTAGCTAGCAGACAGCAGTTGCTATAACTGCTCAGTAGCAGGCCAGTATCTACAAGTTTTATGCATGCATACTTTGCATGCACTGCAGCAATAATTGGTGGCTGAGCCCCTTGTTTTCAAAGCATTCGCTAAAAGCAGCTTTCTGGCCACCAGCCATAAGTAGTTTCAGTTATTCGACTTAACTTTACAAAGAAAACTATTATTCCGTTGTAGATTCTCTGCAAAATGCTGTGACAATAAATTCCATAAAAGCAGAGAGAAGTGTGGTAAGGTTTTTTGGGAAGGTAAGTATTTGTTATTTGACCAGCTAATTTATCCAAAAGCATCGTTGTTTTTTTTTCTTTTTTTTTTTTTCAGCCAAATTTCTTGGTTTGAATTTGATTTGTATAAAATGTTGAAACAATATATCTATTCAAAATATTCATGATGAATTCAAAGGTTTTCAAATATTCTTCTCAAGTCTGTGGAAATTAAAAAAAAACCAGATTACTCTCACTGTTTCCTGCTGAATTTTGTGTACCTCGCTTTGAGCAGAATTATTTTTGTTCTTTTTCGCCATTGGCTCTGTCCAAACAAAATCTTCCAGTTTTGCACTTGCAGTCTTAAAATCCTTTTAGTCTCCTTCTTCCTTGCCTTAAAATTTCACAAGTACTAAATTCCACACTGAAAAAATTGTCTTCACACACTTCCACACAATTGATAACAAAAATGTTTGGAAGGTAAAGTAACATTCCAAATGCTAGAAATCATCTGAAAGGGAACAAGGAATCAGGGTGCAGAGCTTCATTTTTATCTTTATTTAAAAAGAAAGGAAGAAAGGAAGAAAGAAAAAGAAAAAAGAAAAAAAGAAAAAGACAAAGAAAAAGACAAAGAAAAAGAAAAAGAAAAAGAAAAAGAAAAAGAAAAAGAAAAAGAGAAAAAAAAGAAAGGAAAAGTAATTTAAAAACTAACTTTCACACACTTCTTAAGCAAAAATTTGGATAAAAAATAAAGAAGCTAGAAGTGGCTGGAAAAGATCTTCTGAGGAGTGATTATTTTTTTCCCCACTAGCAAAATAGGTATGGAAAATGTAAGTATGCACAGCTGTGTTTATTTCAATGATTAGACATTCTATTTCTCTGTGACCTCTCTGCATTGAGCTGGCAAGACACCTGGGTATGCTTAGAAGTGTCTCATTCATGCATTTACATTTATTCAACTAGGACCTTTCTTTCTCCCTCCTGTGCCCTTTTCTTTTCTTTTCTAAAAAGACCACAGGAAAAAAAAAATGGTGCACTCCTTCATCTCTTTTTCTCCTGTTTGCAGGGTGTTGGTTAAAACTCTACCCTGTGCCTTTACACATTTTAAATTAAATATTAGCACTATTTTAATCAAATAGTGAGCATAAAACCTTCTTTTTCAGGCATTTTTCAGTCTGAGTCAGAGGGAAAGGGTGGCTGGAGTGTATCGTGTAGTGTGACCACACATGTGCCACGCTGGAAATGCTACAGAAGCTAGGGCCCAGTGTCTGCATCTCCCATACTGTACGTCTGTGCTTGCATTTTATTTATACAAAGTATGTGTGTGTGTATAATCTGGGGTATCTTTGCACTACTGCCTGACTGCCATGGCTGATAGCAATTGATGCTTTGTTGATATGAAGAGGTTTGCTTACAAAAAAAGAAGGCTGGCACAGAAATTTTTTAGTTTAGGCTGTGTTACTGATGTAGAAGTGAAGCAGAGAGGGACTAAAGGATTTCCTCACGGTCATAGAGGAAGTTTGGTACAGAACTGAGATTTCCCTTAGATTTTCTGAGTCTTAATCCAAAGCCTTACCTGCTTCTTCACTTTTCCTCTGCAGGTGTGCATCAGTTTTGCAGGCAGCTCTTACCTTAGGAGTGTCCAAGCTCCAAAACTTTTCAGGACATATTTGTTTCACTTCTAGTATCATTGAAGGCAAAAGAGAATTCCCAATAATTAAAAGCTGCAAGACCAATTCAAGACTGATTCCTTCAGGCTTATTATAATTTCTCCCACTGCTCCTTTGTATATCTAGGTATTTCAGAGCACTAAATGCTGACTGTTAACTGTAGATCTGCTTCTTCTTTTAATAACTCCACCTTAACACATTGTTGGTTTCCTTAGAGTTATTATGAACTTAAACCGGAGAAATATGACTGTACAGATTGTAGGCAGAATTAGAGTAAATTAAATGACAATGAGAAGCATCTGTACATAAGGCACCCATTTTCCTTTCCTTTCAAGCTATCTGAATTCATTAGCTGGTCTTCATATAGTGTGCTGTGTACAACACAATGTCTTATATCTCCTCTGTTCTGTCAAATTAGCTTTTTTTTTTTTCCTGCTTCAAAACCATAATTCAAAAACTATGAACTGCTATTGGCTATTAGTCAAAGGTTTGTTTGGTTTGTCATTTTGATCTTTTGTTTTTTCCAGGAAATGTTTAGGATAGGGAGATTCCCTTACGTGTATTAATTTATATTTTATATATGATTTGGGTATATTTGTATATGTCATATCGATCTTCTTTCCTGGGCATCAATCCTGCATAGGGCTGAGTGCCCGAAGCTTTCCACTGGAGTCCATGGCAGTGGTTCATGCTCAGAACCCAGCCACAGTGTCCTCCCTCTGCAGAATCAAGCTATATGAGCTCGGGACTTATTTAAACACAATCTAAAGAAAGAGAATTACTGGACAATTTCTTGCACCCTCACTGCACAGCCAGGCTGAAAAGTGCTGAAACTTGAACACAAGAAAAACTAACGTGGTAACTCGTTTCTTCATATGTCCCCCAAGATCATCCTTCAGAGCTGGGAAAATGCAGGCAGGTTGAAAAGGCTTCACTGCAGAGCAATTCTGTAATTAGATTTGTAAGGAAGTGTAAAGAAAAGATCCATCTCCGAGATAAATGGCTTTCTGTGTATTGGTTTGCCTGCCTTTGGCTAGCCTGGTAATGCACTAAAATCTGTAGAGCCAGATCTGTACAATTTGGTTATGCAGAAGTGAGATAAGCAACTTTGGCAACAGTAGTCGTGCACACAAGTTGGAAGAAAATGAAGGGAGTGAACCAGAAAGTAAGGAATAAAAACAGCTAGGCTGGAGGAGAAGAAGAGAGAGCAGCTTCTGTGATGTACAGTGATATCTTCTCCTGCTGGAATGGGGATGCATGCTGAAATCTTTTCGTCGCACTTGCATTGGAAGGTTCTTCACGTGGGACATTTAATTTGAAGCCAGGCAAAGTACTAGCTTGTATGTTTGTCACTAACCTTGAAGGGGTAGATGCATGAAGAAGTTTCCTCTTCTGACTTAACAAGTTTCCACCACATCGATTACACGATTTGAGCTAAGGAAAAGTACAACTTTTTTTTCCACCGCCTAATATTTTTACCACTGGGATCATCTCAGGTGTCCAGTTTTAATATTGCCGTGAAGAACTTGTCCTGCTGAGCACGGACAGAAGCATCCCAGAGGGGAGAGCAAGCAGGGGTGCTGCAGATGGCCGTGATAGGGGACATCAGAGGGAAACACTCCCTGTGCCTACAGAGAAACCACGCGCTCTAAGTACTCTCTGCAGCTTTGTAGGCATTTCCCTCTGCTCAGCAGCGCGGGTGAGAAGGGACAAGTCTGGGGGCTGGCTGTTCAGGTGCATTCAAGCTATTTCAGCACTGACCCGTGATGAAATGCCCGAATCCGTTGTGGTCACCCCTTGGTGGAGCCCGAGGAGAACGTTCCCCTCCTGACCGCAGCTGTGCTCCCAGTGGGAGCCTGGCCACCTTGGGGACCCAAGGCGGCAGAGGCCGGGTCGAGGCGGGGACACCCCGGGAGCACTGGGGGAATGCGTTTATGAGCCCTTTGGAGCTCAAAGCGTTTTGCGAGGGGCGGGGAAGGGCAGCCTCCCCGGCCCCAGGTTGAAAGGAGGGCTGGAGGGAAGGGGTGGGAGCCGGCAGCCGCCCGTGCCCTGGCCCCGGGCGGGAAGGTGGTGTGCTGCCGCGTTCACCCTCCCACCTTTCAGCCACATGAAAGCCCGATTATTCACGCTTGATGTCAGCAAGGCAGGGCCCCGCTACCCGCTGCTGCTGGATCCCTGCCCCGAGGGGCCCGGTTACCCCAGCACGCACCAGCCTCCGGCCCCCAGCCCCGGCCCCGGCCGACGTCGCTCCCTCCGCCTGCAAGGGCTGGCGTCGGCTTTTGGGGTGTTGGGACGTGGCCTGGGATGGGGCAAAATAACGAAGGAGAAAGTTTCTTCTGCCCTTACCAAAGCAGCAGCCCTCAGCGAGCTGATGATGGGCCGAGATGAGAGTTTGTTGCCGCACCGAGGGCACGTTTCCATTCCCCTGGGCTTCCCTGCCAGTGCCCCTCAGCCCACCGTGGGGACGCAAGCCCACTGAGGTGAATTTTTGGTCTGCGCTGGTACTAAACGGGTTGCGTGGGAGCCCTGGGTGCACTCCAGCAGAGTCAGCCTGGTGACGAGGAGGTGCAGAGGACAAGCAGAGACACTTGATTGCCCCAGTGAGTGGCCAGGGGCATCTGAAAATTCAAGAGGAAGGGAGAGGACTGAATTGACCCTTTTTCCCCCTTGCCATTCACATGCTTACAGATTTTATCAGGATTTTTAGCTGCGGGGCAAAGTGTTTCTTTATAGTTCCTTCCAAAGCTCCGCTGCCAAATTCAGGCTGTGGTCACAACAGCTGTAACCCAGCCCCCAAGGCTTGCACATCGCTGGCACGGAGCAGCTCGCGAGGAGCACTCGCAGGAGTTCGGCAGGGAGGAGGCTGAGGCATCCTCCAAGGCCTCTGTGCATGCAGCATTGCGTGCATTTCACAAGGGGTTTTGGTGAAACACGCGTGGTCACAGCAAATTCCCGCACTGCTGCAGCTCCCCGCAGGTGACGGGCACAGGCACACACCAGGCACCTCTCCTTGGTGGCACTGCCACCATTCCCCACCACCCGGGGACCGCGGGCGGGCAGAGGGCACAGAGAAGCCAGCACTGAGCATCTCTGTCCTCTCCCAGGGCTGAATGCCAGGGCCTGGGGTCACCTCCTTGCAGGCAGAATTCGGTGTTTTTATGGTGTGTCTGGGGCCAGTTTCCAGTCTCTCTTTTTTTTTTTTCCTTCCCCAGTGGAGGCTTGCTCATTTGTAATAGGAAGGTTCGTTGTTTTCCCTTCTGATATTTCTTTGATTACTTAAAAAGAAATCCCAGAGGCTTGTTTTCACAAAATAGTGATTGCATAATTGATGTGATTATGATGTATTTTGCTGTGTCACCGCTGCTTGGTTGATTATTTTGAGAAGCCCTGAGCGCTGTTAACGCTGCCATGTGTTGTGCATGCGTGGCCCAGGCTTTCACCCCCTCCACATGTGTACAAGAGCCTTTCGAACACCGCTTCCTCCAGCGGGGACTGTGCAAGACCCATCTCGGTGCGAGGAAAAGCATGCCGATCCACAGAGCTAATACTGTGGTGTGAGCTCCCAAGCATTTTCTGGTTTAAATAATGACTTGCTCATGTGAATAACCTCCCTAAAATCAGTCAGATTTATCACATGGGTGAGTACACCACTCAAATTGTGGGGCCATGTTCTAGGCTCTTCCCTGGCTAAAAACATGCAGATAAAGCAAATGCAGACCAGTCAGGTGTGCTGGAAACAAAAAAGCACAGCAGATCATTAATGGTAATTATTCTTTGTAACCTGAAAATTTACCAGCTATGTGCAGGTAGGAATATCTAAAAGCTCACCCAGAGAAGCCTTGCAAGAGAGGAAAGCCTTCCCTTTTTTTGGCTGGAACTCGTTAATTATTTTCAGCTTGAGGCTAGAGGCCATCCTAAGAGCCCTTTCTTTCTCCCAGTGACATTCTTTTCCATTTCTTCCCACTGTACTCTCCTTCCTTATTCTTTTTAATTCAGGGATGAAACATTGCCCTCAGTAAAGCTTCTTGGCCAAATTTCCAGTTTTCGGAACCTTTGTTTTTCTCAACATGTGTGCAATTTTCACTATTTCTGTCCAGCGTGACCTTTGGAATTCCAGCATAATTTCCCTCCCCTTCCTGGTGCCCTCACGTGACCCAGGAACACAAACATCTGAGAGACCTCTGGGCATCTTCACATCTGCTGGTATATAAGATCAGAGCCATTGTGTGATGTATTTTTAACAGCAGGTGTTGGGCTTGGAGAAGGGTGTGTTGGTTTTTGAGGGGCTGGGCAGAATCTGCACTTAATTCTTAGTTCTCAGGCTATTTAGGAACAGCTTAAAAACACACTTAATCTGTTTGTACAAATTTAACATTGTAAAACCACAATAAGGAATTGCTAATCAAGTGCAAGCCTGGATTTAGTTTCAGCTTTGCATCATTGCTGTCCTAAAAAAACACAAAAACCCACCCCCCAAAAAAAAAAAAAAAAACCACCAACCTACCACCGTCAAACTTTAAAGCTGAGTCCAAGATTCTAGTTTACAACTTATTTTCATGAAATGCTATTGATTGATTACTTGAAGCCTGTTAATTATTATTTAGTCACGGTTTTCAACACAAACTCCTTACAGCAGCAAAACAAACAGTGTGGCTGTTTTATCTTTTGCCAATTAACACAGTTTGAACATGACTTAAAATAGGCTGCTAGCTCAGGGTCTGAGTCACAACTGCGTTTCTCCCACTTGCGCTGCTGTAATTCCGTTGATTTCCATGGCAATGCAGGTACCTTGGTGCAAAATGAAACACTTCTTAATTGAACCCACCACCATGTGTAAAGGAGCGTATGTCCTGCTGAAGCCCCACACGAGCCTCCATTGCCCATTAGCAGCAAGTTAGCACCTAAATTAAAGAAACAGTATAAGCAGAGTGTTTTCCCCAAAATATCATTGAAATCCTATTTTCATGGAAATCTCTTTCAGATTTTTTTATCAGACAAATCTAAAATGGTGCTTAGTGTTCAGTTATCTGCCAGGTATAAATGGCATAAATGGATGATTACTTTAAATACATCTTCTGGAAGAAGGGAGTTATGGAACCTCACAAAAGCATCAAGCTGTGACTACTTTCAGGAAATCACCTGGAAATAAATAAGATGATAAAGGTTGCTTGCAAGTTCTTAGATTCTTGTTGCCTTTTTAGGCAGATAATTGAATTCAGTATGAGCTGTAAGTCCTTTCTGGTATCACTAAGGAACAAATTATTTATTATTTGGGAGAACAGACAGAGTGACCTGACAGCTCCTTTCAGTCACAGCATCTATGATTATAAATTCTCACGGCATCCATCGCATGGGTGTATCCATACTAAAATAAAGAGGCAGATCTCAGCTTTGTTGAAGTTGGTGAGATTTTTTGTTATTGGTTTTGACATGGTTTCATCTGTCCACTTTTCAAGGCTACATTTGAATTTTACCACATGACCTTTTGGGTTGTCTCTGGATGGAGTCAAAATAGCTGTTTCCAAGTCGTTATCTTTAATAACGTGCCATGAATGGATACTTCTAAGATGCAAGGCCCTTGTTGTGGATCGGCTGAATCTCCTCTGGATTCATCCCATCTCCTGAGTGTTGAATTTGTATCCTCCCCTATTCCAAATTTTAATACAGAAAGGCACTAAGGTGATGTGTATGGAGCTGCCATCCCTGGAGCAACCCAAGATGCCCTGACATCTACCAACTGCCTCCTGCAGGTGCTGACATGCCACTTGCTGTCTCAGAGTCAAACAAATAGCAGCCAAACATGCTGCATGCGCCTGGTTTGTTGGACTGTTCGGGACCATATCCTGCCCTCTCCTCAGCCCCTTCACCCACATGAGGCTTATTCTTCCATCAGGTGAGATACGGTATACCTACAATATCTTGATCCTGCTACCATGCATCCAGGAAAGCATGCCTTACGTAATCAGAGAATTGGCTTTCAGATGACCAAAACACTGTTTCTGGAAGGATGGGATGCCTGTACATGAAGCTTCTTTTCTTTTCCTTTTCCTTTTCTTTTCCTTTTCCTTTTCCTTTTCCTTTTCCTTTTCCTTTTCCTTTTCCTTTTCCTTTTCCTTTTCCTTTCCCTTTCCCTTTCCCTTTCCCTTTTCCTTTTCCTTTTTCTTTCTACGTTATCCTTATTCTATAATTGAGGAAACAGCACTATTGGCTCTCTTTGCATATGCCAAGGTCTCATCCTTTGGGCTATGGGAGTTCATGCTGCTGCAATACTGTTTCCAGTCCTGGGAGCCGTACTCCCAGAATGACACAGGACAACCAGGAAGAGTTCATGAAGCAACTATGAGAAGGGCTGGAGGAAACAGGACCTCTGAAGGAAGGCCAAAAGTGCTGGGGTTTCTTAGCTTTAAAAAAATGCTAAGGGATAACAAAATGAGTCTTACTCATGTTGAAGGTTGCTGCAAACAGGAGGGGAAAGATTTGCCCTTCATGTTCGTAGGTGATAAAGCAAGGCTTGAGCTTTAGTGGGAAGGATTCTTGAAGAGTAATGGTAGCAAAACAGTCACAGCAAGTTGCCTGAGAAAGCTACAGATGTCTTTAAGAAAAGGTTAGTCATCCTGGATGACAATAAAAGTCCATTCTACCTTGAGCTGGGGTATCTCCAGAGACCCTACCAGCTACATATTTCTTTAGTGATTCTAAGAGAATAAGAGTTTTTCCATTCACTTCAGTGTAAGCAGAATCAGAAATAAAGTAGAGGATGTCTCTACCTCAGTGGCGGTACTACCAATGGTGGTAGAGGATGGGCTTGGGAAAGCTCTTTGCTAAGGTGCTCAGGATGAATAGGCCCTGCAGTCTGTGCAGCCATAGCTACCCTCTTGCTCTTCTCTATCCAGGGCCACAGAGTGGAACTTGCTCACAGTGGGTCGTGCCCCACATCCTGTAATGAGATACAGCAATGGGCATCTTCCTCAAACATATCAGACACACATCAGCATTTTGCAAAAGCCACCGTGTTTAATATGGTTGGAAATACTTTCCAAACATTTCTATTGCCCATTGGTTGTGTTGATAGAGCATCAAGAAACACATAGTGACTGAGCAAATCTGTTTTATACTAAGATTTGCTCCATAACTGTTCTGAGCTGACTTGGAATGTTTGTTAATAAGGATTAAAATAATTGTGACTTGACATCCAGAGATCTACTCTCAAGCAGCTTGGTCCTTGCATCTTTCAAAGCATAATAAATCTAACCAATAATCCAAAGAAGCTGTGGGACAGCTATCCCGCAACAGACAGGAAGTCACAACAGGCATACAGGGCCCTTTCCTCTGCTCTGTGATTTTTTAAGCTCATGGAAACGTGCTTCGTTCCACTTAGAATATAATTTGGGTTGGCCTTCAGACACTGAGGATGCTTCCAGACAGTACCCGGCAACCTACATAGCTGTCCTAACGTGACAGAGGCAACATTTTTTTCCCTCTTCATGGTTCCCAAGAGACTGAAGGCCAGCGCCTCCTTCCATCCTCTGCCAGACTTCTGCAGTTGTTAAGCATTCTCTCTCTTTCCTCTACCCTACTGAGCATAACAGCCAGTGCTGGTACAGCTGCACTGCCCACTGGCAGACCTGAAATGTCTCTTCTGTTTTTCAGTACAAGGATAGGAGACCTTGACAGGTGAAGGGGCGGTTAAAATCCCAAGTGTTTTTAAGATAAAGTTTGAGTGAAAGACAAAGGATGTTACTTGCAAATTAACCAGCAGTATTTGATAACAACGGATGACCAGCGTTCCTATGAATAACATTACAGAAGGTCCACTGATGCTGAACCAGGTTGTTCAGACCTGAAAAGCTCTAAACACGCTGTCCCACTAGAGAAGCATCATGGGAACACACAGTCCCATTCTTGGACACTTCAGGACTGGCTATGCACTAGCTGAGGCCAGTGAGTGATTTCCAGAGAAGAAGATTCAAAATGTCTCTGATGGTGTTGCGTGCTGGAACTAAAGCTGTTTATATAGTGTACTAAAGCTGGTGTGCTGAAAAAAAAAGGGCCAACAAAAAATAACATGCTAAACAGGCAGAAGGAAACGATGAGGAGACAGAAAAACTTAAGCCTTGTCCTTCAAAAAGAGCTTGCTGCCCTGTCCAAGCTGATAGACAGCATATCTCTTGTCCCTACAGCAGCAAGGCCTCTCTTTTTCAGTGACCCTTTCAGAGAGAATACAGCATGAGAAAGAGGGCAGCTGTCACGTCCATTCAGTAAAACCACAGCTAGCGTTCTCATCCATGCTGATTGCTGAGGATTTCTCTCCTACTTTTCTCCCCATCTGGCCCAAGGAGTACCTGACTGGCCCGTCCACAGGGGCATTTTCGAGAGCAGGAGTGGACAGGCCAACCACAATGACTGGAGACTGGAGCTTGTAAGACAGACAGGCTCCCCTCACTCAAAGGGGACAAACCTGATACCACACGTGCCGCGCAGGCGCTCTGACCACTGCACCAGTGAGATTCACCACCATTTTTCTTACCGAGTTTTGCATGCTGCCTGATCTGGAAGACGTGCTCCGAAAATGCATGTCAGGTCAGGCCCGGCAAGGGGGGGTAATGCTTTGTTTGCAAATCTCAAAAGAGCTTAGATGTGATTTAGGTGCTTGGAGGCTCACATTGTTAAGACCTTGGCAAGTTCTGGGCCAATATTTAGGAATTTTTCTGGCAAGGAAATAGGTACCTCCAGGCATATGCAGCAGCTCAATGAGAATGCAAATGGTGGTGCTGAGAAGTACAGTGGCAGGTAAGTGGTGCTAGGCAAGTTATCTTTTTTTTGAATCTAGTCCAAATCCACTGCACGTAAATAAGGATAATATCTGAAATTCTGAAACTGTGATCTGAAGGAGGTGCGGGCTGGAAATGAAGGAGGCTAATAAAACCAAGACAGATCTAATGGAACAGAAAAAAATCCATTTAATGAGCTCATCCAGTGAGGGCTGTGTGGCAGTATTTAACCCTCTGTTAAAAATCAGACCCTCAGCTCTTGTAGCTTGCCTTGAATTACAGAGAAGAGTGGCTAGAACGTGACTGGCAGAATTGATCATGTCATGAAGGTGGGCTGAAGTCTTACACTGTGTTTATGGAAAAACAAAAGTGCTTCTCTGCCTCCCTCCAACCTTGATGCACAGAATTGCTTTGAGTTGCAAGCAGTCTAATTAATCTGGTCTGTGCCTGCTCATCAAATCTTTCTTGTGGTAAGAGTGTTTCTTGCCATTTTAAAAGAAAATTATTTGATTTTGGAGCAAATTGCCTTGTGTTTCAATCTGGGGATATCCAGCAGCATTTTGGATAGGGAAAGGCACCCTGCTGCAGTGGGCTGCCCATTTGAAGGCCAGAAGCGTTGCCTCCCGCGCTCATTTGGTGCAGGGCATACAGAAGGACGTACACAGCCACAGCACTTGGTGGCTGACTTGGGCTGGTGGGAGTTCAGCACTCTTCAGTTCATCTCTCATGGTCATGTTGATGCTGCTCTATTAATATCTCACACAGTTTGGCTGCCCTGAGAGCCCATTGTATGGCAGCGACCTGCCTTCTCTCCATCCAACTTGCTGAGGCTTTGGGCAGCCAAGCTGAGCACCCTTTTAAAATGTCCTTTGAATTTTGGTTCAAACGACCCCCATCTATTTTAAGTCCTGTGGCAGGAATGTTACACTTTATAGAGAGAGTTAGCTGAATCTGGGCAAAATAGTTTATCTTATCCATTACCAAAAGCCGAGCTGTCTTTGTTGTTCGTAGCAAAACATGTTTTTCTTCTTGGCCTGTCTTTTCTTTTGTGTGGCATCTACATTTTGATGTGAGGAAGATCTTTTAGCATGCAAATGTATCTCACCTCAGCAGCATGGTTTGTGTTGGATGCAGTTTTGTGCAGCAGTGTTCTGGAAGAAAGCAGATTTTTCCTATGATGTACAGATCAATTCACCTTAACCCAACAAAATGGGTGCTATTGTTGTTGCTTTTTTCTGCACGCTGTAGAAGAAACACAGTGGAAGAGCAGACATGAAATAGATTTTTCAAACAAACTCCAGACAGAACAATAGTTGAAATAAGTCTCTTCAAGGTTTCTGTGTCATCGAATGTTATTGTTGACACTGTGAATGTAGCAATAGTTGTTACGCTAATTAGAGTGGTGTAGTTCTAGAAAAAGGAACTGTGAAAAGACTGTGCCTAGAAGGTACTAATAATCTTCTGATACCTGTATTTTTGCCATTCTTTATTATTATAATGAGAGTGTTAATGTGCAGAGGAGAAATCATGTATGTCCTTAATAAAGAATGAAGCAGCACAGTTGTTATCATCTTGAGTATCATATTCATTTAAAATCAAGTAGGCAACTCAAAGGTTAAGAGGTTTAATGTTCCTGAACTGTACAATTGAAGCACTGTAGTCCACGTTATTGTTAGCAATTATTCAAAGTACTTAGGGTTTTTTATTAGAAACTTCATTTTTCCAGAAGAAAGTCCCCCACAACTTTAGCCAACACTGCAGTGTGACCATTTAACAGCCAGACACTTTTGCATGAAGTGCATCACGAGATGTTGTCATAACATAATTTGTTGCCAGCTATTTATATGCTTCTAGATAACCATTCTCAAACAATCTTCAACCTCTCTTAAGTTTTCATGCTATATATCTTTCCAGTGAGATTTTGAAAGTTTAAGAAGCTCCATATTTAGAAACTAATGTGATATTCCTCATGCATTCCTCCTACATTAGGAACATGCCAATTACTTGCAGCTTTTCCAAGCACAAGAAGCAGACAGGCTTTACTAAAACCAATTGTGTACCAGTAGGCCTATCGGACTGTGTGGCGTAAACTAGTAGGCACAGGATGATTATTATAGCGAAAAAATACTGAAGTACAGCAGCTAACAAGAGTGAGGAGAGAAAGCTCAAAGAGGAATTACAAGTAGTTTAAGAGTGTGTTAAATGCAAACTGAAATCCAGGTCTGAAACACAGGCAACCATAAAAGGTAATTGATATAGATGCTGATGAATATAGCATAGCATCCACAATCAACCTTTACAAATAGGGTCCCTGTAATAAACAAGGGAGGTGGCCTGTGTGATAGAAAAGATGTGTATCCAATACGAGCCTGAATCAGTCCAAGGAACAGCAAAACACTTTTATTGGAACACTGGAAAATGTAAGAAATACACTAATGGAAAGATGAAGATTTGAACTGCGTTGCCTGCTTTTTACACCTTTGGTCCTTCCAGGATATTGTAAAAGTAGCAAAGCTACTGGGTGTTTTGTATTACTTCTCTTCCATTTGATCAGTCACAGCTGTGTTGTCTGCCTTTGGTCCCTTGACAGAGGCTTATTGACAGCTACAGGTGCTAGAGGATGGGTGTTCCCAGCCAGGTTCTCACACCCACCGCTTTAGCAGCTAATTTACAGTCTGATGCCTACAAATCAAGACCTTTCTACTGGGACTGTTTAATCTGATTTACAGAAGCTACAGCTTAGAGTCTGTTATAGAGTAGCACCAGGCTGAATTAGCTGTATCTCCATTTGCTGAGTTCTTTCTAAACTCTAACAAAACTCAACCAGAGCGTGAACTCATTCCTGCTTGGGGGTCCTCCCACAGCCAGACGGACCAGTAAGCCAGGCTGCATGGGTGTAGTTCCTATGTCCTTATTGACATGCATATGGTTCCAGTTTCACTTTAATAGCTCAGCTCACTTTAATAACCCTTGCTGCAATACATACATTTGTATTTAAAGCAGTCTTTGCATATCAGTATCCAACAGTCTTTCCAGAGCCCTTCAAACCCTTGTATGAGAAAAAAGTCACCAGGACCTCCTTTCACTTTGTGCTCCATATGGATAGTTTAGGGGAATAAAAGCTTTCTGGCATAATTTTCTGGTCAACCAATCAAGGGGTTTGGTGAACTGAGACAGAAATTTAGCTCCACAGTGCAGTCCCCTCACATTTCAACAGCACATGATGTCCTGGAGTCAATAGTTGAAGCCTCTTTGCTATTAGACAAGGAAGGACACTATCTCGTATGGCTGAGATGCAGTTCCTTCAGGAAGGATAAAATAAAGTGCAAAGAAGAAAACGGGGTACAGCTGAGAGGTGGAAGGACAGGAGTCACCTTTGCCAACATTCTCACTGATTTGGAGCTGTGCAGATGCTCCAGTGACGAAGCTGTGTAGGAACCACTTAAAATGAGCTCCTGGCCTGGGTACAGAAGCAATCTAGAAACCAGGGTGGCTCTCCAGCCTCTGACCATTGTTCTTGCAAAAAAAACTCCTCCAGAGCCCTGGCATTGGCCCTGCTGAGGGTGAGGGTTGGAAGCACCAGACCCCAGTGATCTCAGTGGACCACAATAGCAGTGACAGTGGCGGGACACTTTCATCAGTCAGTGAGTGTCACGACTCACCAGCGTAAAAAAAGAAAAAAGAAAAAAAAAGAAACCTGAAGGAGAAAGTTGCCATCTTTCCTTCTCTAACTAGCTGGTTCCCTGACCTCTGGCATAATCCCATCCTCCCTTGATTGACTCATAACCAGTTCAGCTTTGTCCAAGCCACAGCTGCGTCAAGGCACAGTGAGAGCCAATCAACCCTACCAGCTTTGTCTGTGTTTCATGACAGTTTAATCACTGAAGACTGTCTCTGTGTTGAAATATTTCCCCTTGGGGTTTCAGATAGCAGGATTATATGAAGGCAAAAGGAACCAGAAAGTGAAAAGGGCACTTGCCCTCATCTGAATCCTTTGGAGTTGATACAAAAACACCTCTCTGGTGCCTTTACAGCGAGCATGCACACTTATAGGGAGCCCTCCACCTTGTGCAGTCAGCGTGGCTCACAGTTCTGCTGAAACAGCTGCATTTTATGTTCTTCTTTTCATTGATGCCAGTGATGACACCAGTTAGAGGATGCAGCCTGGAAAGATTGTCAGCCTCACCATCCATGCCAGATGAAATGGGAAAAAAACAGGTGCCAGTGTGGTTTGATGGCAAATATATTATTCCCAGGGCCAGATTTCACTCTGGTGGCAATCGGGAATTAGGACTGAAGTACTCAGACTGCTCTGTAACCAGGCTGAGTGAGAACAGGGTCAGAGGAACCACCAGTGCCTGTTTCAGGTTATAATTCTGAATACACTGTGTCATATTTTCCCCGAAATCATATTTTTATACCATCTGATAGTATATGGCTGATGTGACTCAAATTGCTTTGTTGAGATCCACCCCC
>VXAL01006830.1:37435-78674 GCA_013399475.1 Chauna torquata | reverse complement strand
CCAAAAAAAAAAAAAGCAAAATGGAGAGAGAATAACAAATAGAATTGAGCACTGAGCACTGCTAACATGGGACCTGACTGCTATCACCCTTCACTGGAACAAGCACCCAGAGATGCTTGTTCACCATTTTTGTTGAAAATATCTAATAAAACCAATATTATTAATGTATACAAAAAAATATCCAGTACACAAGTAACACCGCTGTAAAGAAAACATCTTTTTCAGCGATGTTACAAAAATTATAGGTCATTGCACCCACCAAAGTTATTTTAGCAGAACCATGTTGTTAGCACTGGAACTAAGCCATGTTTTCATAGTCAAATGGTAGGCCTTTTCTAAGGCCGTGCCCACCCAGTACAAAGCCCACTAAGTGCTTCATTGAAAAGGCTACATGGAATTCACACTTCTCAGGCAATCGTTTTATTATGATCAGTATGAGTATTCACAAAGTAATTTTTAAAATCTTGGAAATAAAGCAGTCCAATATCTAAGAGCAATCATATTACATGTCACGTTGAAAAGCGTGTGATTTGGGGCTTTCACTTCCAATGTATAATACACCACACAAAGAAATTAACATTTGTTACCTTACTCTGTCCTTTCAATCACATGCTTCTGACTTACAGTTTTGAAGAAAAAAAAAATCCACTTAAAAATAATAGAAATCAAGATTTTACCTTTTCATACTGAGACCTACTGAACACACATGTAATGTTTGTAGGTAGAATGGAGCCTTTAAAGAGGTGACAGCAAAAATGCCAGTGCATGTCTTGGAAGTACAGCTAGCAAATTAAAGAGTATTGCATTTATGCAATCCTTTGAACCTGGTGGGCTGAGGTCACATACAGAGATGCTGATTTCACTTCTAAAGCTGGGTTATATTTAACTGAATTTAGGATCACTCAGAATTCACTGGGTGTTTGTTTTTCAGTACCTGGTTCACATTAATCTAGACCAAAATGCAGTGAATGGATTCACAAAACCAGACTTTCATTATCCACCACAAATGGATCCTGTTAGTCTATTAATCTAATAAATAGATAACCCAGGAAAACGTTCATATGGTCTTGCAGGATTATCTAGCTCGACTTCACTGAAGATTTTTGTCACGTTGGTGCATGTCCTTTGAGGAGGAATTGAGGAAACATCAAAGGAACTGGGCTAGGGGCACCGAAGGAGATCCATTTTCATGTATGCAAAAGGCCTTTGCCAAGAAGGAGGGGAACAACTCACCTCTATTTCTGTAGTGGCAAGAAGCTGCAACATGCTTTCATTGTACCAAGAAAGACTCAGGCTAGGCACTTCAGGAGGAACCTTCCTAACGCTACAGATAGGTAGTGAAGCACAGAGATTTGCTGTCTGGCAAGGCAGTGAAGCACTGATTACTATAAATCTTACGAACCAATTGGACAAATCTCTCAAGGACAGCATGGATATGGTGAGTTGGCCTCCCAGGTCCCTTCCAGCCTTTTACTTTGATTAGCCTGGATGTGGCATCACGTCCATGGGGACTTACTTGATGTAGAGCCTTTGCAGGGCAGCTTTTTGGGCTATCCTGAGAAAGCAGCACCAAAAAATAGGCAGCAACATCACTCCCAGGATATCTGACAGGGACAAAAACACCTTTGAGGGACAGGAGTCTTGCCATTCAGATGGGCTCTTGAATTGGTTCATTCTTCATTCCTAGCCCACCAATGGAATTAAAGGCCACCTTTCTAAAGAGTTTTGTGCCCTCACAAACTATCAAAACCACTTTGATTTCCTTTTTTTTTTTTTTTTTAATATTGTAAATCATCCATCGTGGTACCACAGTCCCCAGGCTCAAATCATGTTGCACATGCAGTTTCCAGATGAACATTTTTATCATGTAATCACTCAAAACTGTGTAATAGCAATTGTGCCTGTATACATTAGTGCATGCCAGGGAAAGTGGAGGGGCATAACTTGAAGCATTTCCATTATTATTTACACAAATCTCGGGTTTCATGGCTGGGAAGTATGGAATTTATACAGATAAATGGTAATGAGCCATCACTAAAGATGAAAACATAGGTCCATAGTCCCTAGTATTGTGCGTTAAGTGCCAATAGTACATTAAGCCTGACCCAAGAGGGGAAAGGTGGAGCCTGCCTTCTCAAGACGGCTTATGATGTTAAAAGAATCTTGCAATCTAAAAAAGATCTTTCCAGCTAGATATGCCATTTTTCATTCTCGTGCACACACAGATCAAGGGAAGGCCATGAGTCCATGGCTCATAAAGCAGTTTTTAAAAACTTCTTAATCTCCTTTGCTTTGGGAAGTGCTAAGATCTAGTCTCCTTTACTTTGCCTTCTTTTATTTATTTATGAACCTAAAGCCTGGATTTTTTAGAGAAGGGGGAAAATTGCTTTGAAGTTAATTTTAGATGTAGAAGCAAACCCTGACCACAAAAATGCTTTCAAAGGGTCACAGCACTGTCTGGAGATTGAGTTGTCCTGACACTTCCTAATATTGAGGATAAAGCAAATTCCTTGATGTGAGATATTGAACTTTCTAAGGTTTTATGGGTTAAAAATTGCATCCTACAAAGTTAAACTTTGGGAAGACTTTTTCCTGTGTTTCTTTCTAAGCTGTCCTACACCCAAATCCTCCAAGGATGGTTCTGAGTTTGTATTCACCACAAGTATATGGCTTTGCAGTCGTAGGGTTGCAGTGCAGACATCATGGAGGTGGTTTTATCACCATATCCTGTACCCTTTTCCCAAGTGGTTATGTAAATGCTGAACCTGTTGCAGGCTGGGCTGTGTTTCCCCCTCTGTTCCTTCTGCACTGGTGACTGCCAGGAGCATTTCAGCTGTGCTGGAGCAACAGCAGCACTTCTGGCCTGGTGCTGCCCGATGGGGAGCTGGCTGCAACCCAGAGTGGTTTGGTCCCCTCAGGCTTTTTGTTGGTTATCAATAGAAACAGGGCCACAACCAAAATATGGCAAGCTTCAAGTAGAAGAAAGACGAAAGCAAAAACAGAGGCAGAGGGGGATGTGTAAGCCCTCACCACCAAATGGCTGAGGTTGCCGGGGCCTCTGGAGGTCAACTGGTCCAATACCCTTCTCAAGCAAGGCCACCCAGAGCAGGTTGCCCAGCACCATGTACAGGCGGCTTTTGAAGATCTCCAAGCAGAGCACAACCTCTCTGGGCGACCTGTGCCAGTGCTCCGTCACCCGTGCAGTAAAGAAGTGTTTCCTGGTGCTCAGACTGGACCTCCCATGTCTCAATTTGTGCCCTCTGCCTCTTGTCCTGGCACTGGGCACCACTGAGCAGAGCCTGGCTCCACCCTCTGTGCACCCTCCCCTCAGGTGTTTATACACATTGGTGAGATCCCCCTGAGCTTTCTCTTCTCCAGGCTGAACAGTCCTGGCTCTCTCAGCCTCTCCTCATAGCAGAGGTGCTCCAGGCCCTTCACCATCTTAGCGACCCTGCGTTTTACTCCCTCACATCAGTGCAGATGTGTCCTGGCCCTGGAGGAAGGAATGAACACTGCTACTTGGCTGATGCTGCATAAAAAAGTGGAGAATTTCCCTCCAAAATAGAAAAAGGTAGTCTCTGGAGGCAAAGCAATGATAACCTTTCAGTACTTAAAGATCCAACTAGCTTACAGGTCTGTAATGTTGCTCTTTAACAGGTTACTTGACTACCTGCAGCACCTTGCATGGGATGTTTTTGTTTCCCATTTTGCTTTCATGTGACTTGTCTTCCATGGATTTGTTTATTGAGTGGTCAAAGATCTGAAAACAAACTTATAGTTTAAATTCCCAAAGCAACTTTTATTAAAGTCATCCACACTCTTGACACGTGTCAATTCTCACGTTTTACAAAGGATAGTTGAAAGAGCCAAGAACATAACTATCAAGGCCTGAGGAAATCCCCCAGAAAAAAAGTGACATTTCAAAGGCAAGGATTTAACTGTAGATCTTTTAAAGCTGAAAGTTTACAACTGTTTAAAAACCAGCCATTCTCCAGTTGCTATTTCGCTGTATTGCAATAGTAAACAAATGTTGATTATTAGAAATGGTATCAAATATCTGTATACTTTGGTTTTGGTTTTCCAAACATAATATACCACCCGTGAGTTCAATAAAGTGAAATAAACATTTTATATGTGCATATACTTAACCTGCACTATGACAAAAGTAGGCCAATATATGACTAGGGTATGACAGTGTTTTGAACTGGTACCTCTCTGCTTCCAATGACCATGAAACTCTGAAACTGTGAAAGTAGGGAAATTTTTTCCCTGCATGCTATTATTTCTTAAGCTCTATCTCAACTAGTATATATGTGCGGATATATGCATAGGTGTATATACAATGTTAAAATCTAGGGATTTTAAGGGAATTAGGGATTGAAGGGAATTATTTGCAAAAGCATTGACAATTTTTGGTTCCAGGTCCTAATACACTAAGGGTACAAATGCCCCTGCAGAACCAGACACCCCAAATCACTACTTGCTTCTTCAGGGCTTGATCACTATTATTTAATAAAAATTATCTGAGTTTTGGCTTTAAAAAAAAATAAATACTGTCTCCTTCTTGGTGTATTTTTCACCATTTCAATTTCCATCTTTTGAAGACATCCTTAATAGCCTTAGCTGTGATGCTACCGAATATTAAAACGAGTCATGTTTCCTATCACAGTTTAGAAAGAAAAACGCTAAATCTTACGTGACAGACCTTAAAGCCTAACTGAAGAACAGAGCAAACATAGGTCTGTAGACTACAAGTTTTAAGAACAAAAATTAAATGCAGTTACAGTGAAAATACAATTCTTAAAACCCCATAATCTTCCAGTGTTTCTCTGAGTTCAGTGAAAACATGGGAAGTGCTGGCACCCAAAGTGGTGGCAACTTGCTGGAAGTGAAGTGTGTCCAGCCCTACCTATGCCCGGAGTCCGCTGCTCACCTCTCCTCAGCCTTGGGAGTTTTTTCCCAAAAAACTCTTTCACTTTCAAGTCAGCTGCTTCAACTGACCTGACACAGCAGAGGGAAGGAAGGTTTCTGTGCTGGCCATCTCTCTCTTACAAAGAAAAGAAGGAAAAGCTTTAAAACTATTTAAACAAGGTTCATAAGCTTCCCAAAATCCTGTTCTTATTTTTCCACTGAAGGTGGTTTTCAAAATGCATGGTTAACTGTGTACCCCACTCCCCCACAGGTACCCGCCAGCTCCCTGCCTGCAGCCTCCCTCCTTCTGGGTGCTCCCCTCCGTAATGCTCACATGCAGCCACACCACGGCATCTCCTCCAAGGGTATGGCCTAGAATATTTTTCCCTAAATTTCTCATTTATAGAAGCCTTTTGGATTCCCTGGTAAGGCTCCCACAAGGCTAGTGAGATATTTGGAAGGACAGGAAGGACAAAGTGGTGAAAGGAAATTCCAGTTGGCTCAGACTGTTGGAGCCAGGGAAGTTCCTGGCAGCTGTTCCCAAGATGAAGAGTATCCCGTCTGGATGGACCTTCCTCCTGGGACTTCCCAGGCACTCTATGAATGACACAGTAAAAAAAGCATCACCGTTTACATGCAACAGTCCGCCCTGAGTGGGCAAGAGCGGCGGGACCGTGGCAAGGTGAGAGGACTGACACCTGCTTCGGGATGAGAAATGCCCTGCAGTGCATCAGTGTCCACACAGAAGGAGAGCTGTGGTTTCTGAAGCTTCATATGGGCACCCTAAGGTGGTGTGACTTACGCTGGGAAAGGCTTTGATGTGTTGTGATTTGGTTGCCTTCGGCATGGAAACCTGTGTTATGGTGGTTCTGCATTTTCATTTGAAGGCATATTAAAACATTTTGTTTTAAAGATCTATCAGATAAATGGTAGAGCAAGCCTTTGAGCATGCTGGTAATGCATGCTTTCGGTTACTTTATCTCTGGGAATGGGCCAAAGTGGCTCCTGTCTGTGTGCATGTGCCTGTGTAATTAGCCCACAAATTCAAACACAAATAAAACTAACTAGACAATGAATGTAAATAACCATCAGGGCCACGAGATGCATCACTCTCAAAATATAATTCCCATGCATTACAAAGACACAGGGATTGTAAAAAGTCAGAGAAATCTCGACTTTCTTTTCAATTGCTGGGAACAGCTGTGGGGCAGCATAGATACTGCTTCACTTTGGTACCTAGGAAGGCAAAGCAGAAAAGCAGGGCCAGTTTCCATGCACAAGGAAGCAGCTAGGACAGTAAAATGAACAGCAGAGAGTAGGTAGTGGTGGAGAAGGGTGGCCACGGTTTGCAGAAAATTCTGGTTTGGAAGCAGCATGCTGCCATGGGGCTCACCATCTGGGAGCTCAGGTGTCTGCACGGGGCTCAGGAAAAGCCAAGCTCGGGTCACCTGAAGAAGATTTTGGTATGCCACCTGTTTGGACTGCATGGGTGAGAGGCTGGGACCTCACTCAGGCATTCGGCCTCCCCTCCAGAGTGCTGCAGGGGCAACCTCACCCTGTGGGCCAGGGTTCAGGGCTCGCACTACCTGTCAGGTAGTGCCTGCGACATGCAGACACACCTTCCTGCAACCGGACAGCCCCGTGCACGCAGAGCAGCCTCCAGCGACCTCCACCCGAAATTTCTTTCCTTCTCTGCAACGTGGCACAGTCGCTGCCGCAGGTGCTTCTGTGGGGGGAAGGCTTGTGTAAACCAGTCTCCGGCCTTCCTGCTCTTCTGTCACCTAGCATGAACCAGGACACGCTGCGGCAGTGCTGCCAACAGCAGCCCCTGTTGCTATGCCTGGAGCCATACCAGCATTAGCAATAGTGGAAAAATTCAAGGGGGAAGCCTGGAGGGCAGTCTCCCCAGATACTTTCTACAGATGCCTTCCCAGAATGAGGCAGTGGTTTCACAATATTCAATGGCCTGTTTCTTGTCTAGCCCGACAATGAAGTCAGAAAGAGTCGTAGCCAGACACTGCTGGCACACTCGGGCAATGTCACATGCTACTGGGAGATGCAAGGGAAACACATGGAAGTATGATGCCATCAGAGAGATCTATGGCTGTAATATTTATTAGCGCAGTTTGTGAAGCAGAAGACACCCATCAGAAGATACGAAATAAAACAAGAATGTGTGGAAACTGTAAATCTTTTTGATGACAATTTGTGTAAACCCCTGTTAAGTTTTATTGCAAAGAAGGATAAACATCACAGAAATTTCAGGCATCTTTTATTACTGGCTCTAGCCTTATCTTTTCTCCAAAGAAAAATCTCATTGGGTTGGAGCCTGATGGGGAGAAGGATGCACCATATCTTCGCTAGCTGCTTCTCCCTCCACTATTTTCATCCCCTTCAATTTGTTTTGCACTGGGAGGTGCTGCTTCTTTTTGGATCACAAGAAAGACATGAACACTTTTTAGAGAGATAACTATTTATTAATATGATTACAGGTAGGGTAAAGATGAGTTGTAAATTCTGTCTCATGGTGGGAAGCAGGTGATGGTGCTACATGGGATGGGCTCTGGTGAGCTCTGCTCACAGTGCAGGTTCACCAGTCTGCCATGGGAAGAGAAGATGAGTCCCTGACCAGTTTGGTGAATCCCTTTTTTCCACATATTCCATTTTTTCCACAGCAGACTCTGTTTTCCAGCATCAGGAAGGCCAGAGAAGTCATTAAAGGGCAGCCCTGTCCTGCTGGCTGTAGAAAGCCCCAAGTGCAGAGAAGCTGACGCGGTCTCTCTGTTATCTCCCTCCATGACGTGAGCCACAGCCCTGTGTCAGACCGGGCGACAGGAGACATGCTGAGCCCAGCAGGTCATGTGGGAGGATGGGGCTGGCAGCAGCTGTGCATTGCCCATGAGGTATTTGAGGGATGCTCTAGGATGCCCTAGAGGGTGTGAAGGGAACACTGCTAAAATCCTGCTGCACCTTGGTCTTCAGTAACACAGCTGCATATCATTTTTCTGTAGGAGGAGAATAAATTTCATCTTTTAGCCTCTGAGTCCAATTAAATTAACTGGTTTCTTTTTTTTTTTTTTTTAGGTGTTTTGGTAAGAAAATAAATTAAATGGCATTACAGCTGAACGCTCACATTTCCCTTCTTTTTGTAAACATGACATCCAGTCATTGGCTCTGTAGGAGGTTCCCTTATTGGCAATGTTTATGAAGAGAGAACCAAGTGCCCAAATGGCAAAGAAGGTCACAACGGAGCTTCACACCTGCATTCAGCCAGAATTGATCATATCACAAATATTTTAAAAACTTCTCTTCTCAGACCTTCTGCTGACGTTGTGATATCATGTCGTGGCCCCATGCTTGCCACTCAGTTCAGACTAGTTATTCTTCTCTGTCAACAATTGCTTGCTGTTTCCCTCTAATGAACACCTCTGAGCTCCAGCACTGAAGTGGAAGGCAGGTTAGAAAAAAGAAATGTGTGCCTTGTGTCCCCAGCTGTGTTTGGTCCTGCCCTCTCCAATGTCCGCACCCCCTGAAGGCCATGCAATAACGTCCTGCAGCACCTTTCCATACCATGCTTTGGGAAGGACCCATATTTTGAAGCAGTCACTGCACTTGAGGCAAAGGTTTCCAGCTGAAAGCACAAAAGGAGCAGAGGGGATGCACCTGGGATATTTGATTCCTGCATGATAACATACGTGTGTTATCACTTAAGAGAAAGTGAGAAATGTAGAGACAAGATGCCACTGCAGAAAAGGAAATGTTTTGCAGGATCTGCAACAGTTTGGTATTGACTGGAGATGCATACAGAGTTTATCTCTGTTTGCAGAAGTCTTTCCAGCTCTAAAATTAGGATGCTAAAGAAGAAAGGAGGACCCTCAGCTAAAACAGTGGCCTAGATGGCTACCTGCAAGAGTCTGTCTTTGTGTCTAAAAACTTATGCCATCAGTCCTAAGGACTAAGGTGATTTATGAGACCATGCCTGGTAAGCAATTCCAGTTAAGAGGAAGAGAGAGTCAAATAACTCCATGCATTAGCAAAAAATATATATATATATTAAAAAAATTAAACCTGTTTACTCTTGGAGTGCACATAGATCTTCCATATTTTGGTTGCTTGGTTGCTTTCTCATCTTATTCGGGGTAGTAGGACTTTTTTGACTTCACTAATTCAAGTTAACCAGTAATCAAGTAATTTGACTTCCAATAGGACCAGAACTACTAGGCTATACCTCGCAGCACTTGCTTGCAGAGCCTGGCACAGCGTTGAGCAGAGCAGGAGAGCACGAGCCGGTGACTCCCCATGTGCAGTGTGCCTGCATACGCCGCACGTGTGATGCTGAGCCACCTGCGCACGTGCCGACGGCCAGATGCTGCACACCGGTCTCGCTGTCAGTGGGGCGCAGGATGCTGGCCAGGGAGGACCTCATGAGAGGCCACCTGGATCTGTCCCCATGGGCTCACTTCTCAACACATCTCTGACTGCCAGTACAGAAGTAGCTCGCCATCTTTTTCCACTGTCTACTGTCCTGCTACCATGCAACTTAGTAATGCTTAGTAAGTCAAGGTTTCGTAGGGCCTAACTTACAGACAGCCGGGGTTTATCTTAGGTGCTTATCTGGTGCTATTAGCTTCGCCAACTATAGATTATTCAAGAAGCTTTTTAGGTGGTGTGGCATCTGAGTAGTTGCTGTTTGGTCACTTTAAATGCTAATATGATCAAGTCTTAATATCATTATGATGGTAGAAATGTTATTGCTCAGTGCATTATAATTTAAGAAACACCAAGATTTCACCTAGCCATCTTCTAAATACTTTCAAAGTACAATTATTGACAGAAAGCTAACTGTTCTCAAATGCCACAAATTTACCCAAAGTATCTGTGTACCATTCACACAATTTCACAGCTATATGTTGGTTCCAAATCAGTGATTTGATTCATTTTGTACCTGTGTTTGCAGAAGCCATATTAACTAGGGTCTAAAGGAGATAAGGATGTATTAATGACATTTTACAAGTCCTCCTTGAGATCTTATCTCAAATGCTGTGTACCTCTTTGATTTCCTCCTCTCACGAAGGAGTTTGAGGTGGTGCCTACAACCAGGCAGGGTTGGGTTCTGTGGCCCTGGAAGTACCTTTCTGGTCCTGTTGTCCCACTTGCCAACTGGCGTATGAGAACAAGCTGAATTAATGTATTTTCCATGACTGTTCAAATAATTCCCAAAGCATAGCCTCATTTTAAAGCATATGCAAGCCCAGATCTTAGCTGTGACTATAGCACATCTCATTTGGGTTAAAGTTACTGACAAAGATGCAGGCAAGAACATAGCTGGGCTTCTGGACTCTGACACGCTGGCATTTGAGACTGAGCTGCTGGTGTCTCAGTGAGGTGATTTCTCAACTCCACTGAATCATAGGGAGTTTCACCACTAGATTTAGTGGTGCAAGATTATCACCTCCAGAACTACTTGAAACCAGTGGAGTTTTCCATCAATTTGCAATCACATCAATGAGATCAGAATCTGTCCCTTGCTCTCTTTGTTGGTGAAGTAGCAGATTTAGAAGCAGAATCTTAAATTCTTCTGAAAGTTTGTCAGACTCCCATCTCCAGGCCCTTGTCCTCAGCACCACCCACTGCTCTGTTGAGCATTCCACCTCTCCCAGTGAGGATTTCAGCTCCTAGTCCTGCACCTCCAAGCCAGCTGTCCCAGTTCCTCCTCTAAAAGTGTTCCTCTCACCCAGGGATGAGTCCATGCACTGACCCACGGTGGAGCAAGCTGTGTTGTGCCAGCTGGTAACTCTCCGTATTCAGGCATATTGAAGGCATGTGTTCCCCTCAGTGTGCTGAGGGAGAGAGGCAACAGCTTTTGCAAAGCAGCTAGTGAGAGGCAGCCTGCCAGGAGGGGTGTGAGGCATGGGAGATGCAGACTCCCAAGGCCCCCAGAAGAGTAGGACCCAAAGTAATCACCTGAATTTGTTAGCACCTGTGACTGGCCTTGCTGGTTCTTCTCTTTTGAGGCTTCTGGGGGTGTTTGTAGCATATAACCGTAAGCACCCCGCACAGTGCCTATGTTAGAGCACCAGCTACCTTGGCCATACAGGCAATGGTTCCTCCAGTGCACCTACGGTAGGCTACTTCAGGCAACCATCCTCTGGGGAGCCTTCCCTTCCCTGTGACAGCACAGAAAAGCCTACCTGCCTTGATTCATCCCCTGCACTGCATGCCTCAAATTGCATTGTGCACGTACCCACACACACGCACATCCCTTCTTCCCTTTCACCTCCTCCCTTCAGGTCCAAATACGTCTGTGAGTCACTACGGGAAGTGCACCTGATGATCTCAAAGATGCGGCAGCAACCATGAAGCATCGCAAAGCTATCGCGTGATAGCTGCGGACTGGGCCAGCTACAGGCTAGCTGGTCAGATATTCGTATCTGGGTTTTTATCCTTTCCAACAGCGTTTTCCAGTAATTCTTTTTTTTTAGGAGTTTGACATACATTTAGATTTTCAAGTGGTAAATGAAAATTTGATGTTATGTGATGTGTGTGAGTGAACACAAAGCAAAGAACTGAATTGTCATTAGAGAGATAGAGAGGATATTTATAGTTTAAATGTGACTTTTATTCTACAGATGTACCTGGCATTGATCGCACTGGAGAAGTGCAATATGATCACAGAACAGAAACGTGAACTTCTGCTATTGGTGTTCTTTGTGCAACATTAAAAGGGACAGAGAAACTCAGTCATTAAGGAAAAGTTAAAGTGTCATAAATACCAACATATTTCAGTGTCCATGTGTGGATGCATACATGTGCATGCATGTGGACCTCTGTATTTAAATTGGTGGTAGCAGATGCTCCATTTGCAAGGAATAGTCATACTGGCCTCACACATCAGTGAATTTTGTGTGAACTTCATGTAAGGAACTAGATCCATCTTACACCCCTGCGTATGTGCAGTGAGTCTCAGGTGACCGCTGTACTCTGCCTTCACATCTTTGTGGTCAGGATTTTCTTCAACACTTGCTGAGGCAGGAAAAGCATCTCTTTCCATTTGTATATATTTTAAAACAATGCTATAAATGATTTTTAATAATACAAATACTGCCCTGTATGGGAGTTAATCTCTCATGATGCAGTTGAAGGCAGTAAATCCTATTTTCTACCAGGATGAACAGGTTTTGCAGGCTGAACACGCCTGAAGGCAGCTGTACTCCACACACCCAATTTTTTACAAAACACAGCAAGACAGGTTCATGTCTGGTGTAATCCCTTTGCCTCCAGAACATTTCCATCTTGGCAAACTTGCCTTAGAAGAAAGCAGCATGCTGCAGTTTCTCACTTGGGGGCCAGTTTTTATTCTATTTACCCTAAACCACATCAACTTCTTGGGCTTGGCCATTTTCTTCAGATGGGCAGGAAAGGTCAACTTCGAGCAGTCCAGGCAAGAAAATGATGCAAATCTTCCTTTAGTTGAGAACTGGTACAAAAATCAGAGATTGTCAGGACATAACACTATCATAGCACAAACCTCATTAACAGACACTGTATGGAAGTGGTTTTGGCTAGAATCTCACAAAACAGCCATTTTCTTTGTGGCTTGGAGCTCCCAAGCCTTTCCACTCATGCAGGCAATCTCTTGTGTGTTGTACGGTGGTGTGAGCCAGACCTGGAGCCTCACATTACTTTCATGTGGTGGCCCCGGGTTTGGATTCAGTTGGAGATTTGGAGCATTAGCTACGACTCCATCCACGTGAAAACATGTCCAAGTTCACTGCTGCTTCCCAGTGTCACGGTGGCACTCGTTCACCACTGCACCTCGCTTCTGATACACCCATTCAAATTGTGCCTCACCACAGGAAACTAGCTGATCCAGTTAAAATTCTCCTCTCACACTGTCAACACGCAGAAATGAACACAGAAACTGCTGCCTTCGTGTTGCTCAACGGGCTGGGAGTTTGAAAGGGCTTTTAGGTGAACGTGGAGCCAAAGTGTCTGTCTCCACCCACTCTCGTTTTGCCAAAGAGGCAAGAGGAAAAAAAAAAGCCCCCACCGTTGTTCTCCAGTTTCAGTGTGTTGCTGGATATGCGTGCATGTGTGCGTCTGGCAGGGTTTCTGCTACAAAACACCTCCCTGTTTTAGGGGAAGAGGCTCTTTTCTGTGTGCACAATTGACTCAGAGACTTGTTTGTCCTGCAGGAAGAGTTGCGGGATTAAGTTTGAATACTTTGATATTTGGTGATGAAAAAGCACGTGCTGACACAGGGATTTTAGCAGGCTCAGTGTGTTCTTCTTTCTCTCTGTTTATGCACCTACAAGCTGGGCACGATTGACAGATGGCAATTTCAGTTGTAGAAGTAGTCTCTTGAGGCTTAATCCAAAGAGCAACATAGACATCCTAAAACCTTGTCCTGCTCTACTGAAAAATCAAGCAGTCGCTGCGGGTGTGAAGTTCATGGTGCTGACATAGACTACAACGATGACATTCACAGCTGTGAAAGGCTTCAGTGCAGTCAGCTGGAGCTGCCGAAGACAGAGGCACACGTGAAGCTGTGCCCTTCTCCCAGGAGCAAGAAGGTGCACCTGGCAGGTGGCAGCTCACCCTCCTGTGTGGGTGCCTCGTTCAGGAATGAGGCAAAGCGGCTCCACTGGTGTACGCACGTCTCCTTTCCATGGCAGGAAAGGAGGCAGAAATGCTGATAGTAACAGCCTAGTGCTCACGCAGGAAGATAGAGACCTGGACAACAGAGTTTGTTTAACCTGAGAAGACTCAGGTTCTCAGCTCCGAACCGATCTAACTCTCCAGGGCACTTAAAGCATCTCAGAGGAGTATGACCTGAGGAATGATTAAGCTCCAGGATGGTCTTCACAGTGTGCTTTCTGCCTACATTTGGGAATTACAGATCAAAACTTTGGTTCTCAGACCCGTCAGCACCCAACCGAACCTCTGCAGGAGGGATGAGAGATGGAGCGGTAACAGGGGAAAGGATGCAGTGGCCTAGGGTGCTTTTCTTTCACACAGACATGAAGCTGATAAAAACTTTTGTCTGTAAATCTTCTTCACATCGGCATACTTGATAGAAATAAATTGCAATAATTACAGATTAGATATTTCTTCTTGGAACCAGAGGAAAGAAACAAATCTGAAAAGCAACTGTTGCCTGTTGCTCTCTAAGATGAGCATGGTTGCTACAGACTTTCTTCTCTAAACTTTCCAGTAAGACATCCACACCTCCACACATGCTTGGCATGGGACACCCCTGTGAAAGCATTGTCTCTGCAGGGTAGGGGTAGGTATAATTCTCTCTTTGGGAGTCTAAGAAGAAAAACACTACATAACAATACAGCAATCATACAACTGTGGTTTTTACTACTTATTTACCCATTTTTTAATATCAGTAATTCCCCCGGTTTGGCATTCAAAATGAAAGGCTATCTAACACTCCATACTCGGGAAGCGCCTTTCCGTTCCTCAGAACACTGAAGGAAGCTAATGTTAATCCAGCTACCAAACTCGTGGAAAGTACAGAACTGATCCTGTCTCAAAGTGAGTTTCATTTCAGAAAAAGTAATCAGCATAATGACAAAAAAGAGTGAATCCTCAAATTTTATTGAAAGTTTTTTACATTAGACTTAGTTAAGAGGTTAATGGCATAATCATCTACACTAAGGCAGGTATGCAGCAGCATTTTACATTTCTTGGATAGATTAGGGTTTGTATCCCTCTGTAAGTTCCCCACGGCTGATGCATGAGGAGGTCTGAGAGTGACAAGTCCAAGGGTGCACAGCTGTCCCACCAAGCTCCAGTGACATTAGCAGATCTTGGAAGAGCAACAGGAAGCCAGACTGACTTGGGCTAAACTTCAGTGATGTCAGCTGATCATTTACCTGCTTCATGTTAGAACAGGAAACATTTTTGATGAGCTAGTATTGATAGAAAGCCGTCGTGCTATTTTAAACTCTGTTTTGAGTTACATCATTTCCATGGAGTCGATGTAATTTCAACAGCTTGTGACGCAGGACGTGGCCATCCTGGGTTTAAATGTAGCCATATTTAGCACTTTGTCCTTCTAACAGCTGTCTTCCTTCTAAGTAAAGCAGTGCATTCACCTTTAAAAAGTAAATGCTATTGGGAAAGTGAAGGAATGGTATCTGATTTAAGGAATTATGACTAATCAGAGTGGGCAATATTTGTTCACGAGGACTGTGATGCGTGAAAAATGCAGATCTGGCAATACTGAAGCTTTCCAGGAATGTCCCATTTCACCATCTTTTTTCACAAGCAAAACTGAGGAGAAATTCCCTGAAAATCAAAAATTGTTTGTGATAACATTTTCAAAATTAAGGATTCGGTTTCTTTCCTAAAACAACTTTTTGTTTTGAGATGCCTTTCAACTTTCTTGAAATAGAATTGAAAACATTTTTTTTTTAAATCTCAATTTCAAAATAGAACTGTTAATTTGGGGATCAAACAAAATATTTAATTTGTCAGGAAGCTTTTTTATTCTTTGGAGCTGCGGATGAATCAGAAAAATTCTTTCTTTCCATAACTCTGATATATGCTGTGTTGAAGCTGCTTTGTTATTTGATATTTATTACCTTAATCTTATTTGTGCCTTAGCATTACTGGGTATAATGGCTCCATCCTTGCCTGATGTTAGAAGTTTAAATGATGTGGGCCTGAACAGTGCTGGGATGCAAACCCACTTAGTGAGCCCAAATTGTTGACATAAACCAAGCAGTTATGAAAGGAAGACCCCATTGCAACTGCTGACCTGGTAGACAGAAGAAAAAGAGGAAGAATGTCAGTCACTGAAAATCACAAAAAGTGGAGGATATAATAACAGTGAATCTTAATTAGAGGAGACTCTGAATGTAGGAGAAAAATCAGCTCAGAAATGGAGACATATTTTGGCATTCAAATAAACTTTGATCCTATTTCAAATGACAACCGAGAGCTGATGAGCAAGGTGTCATGCTCTAAATCACTAATTAAAGTAGTCTTGAGCCAGAACCAATCTGATTTTAGGTGTTTGCTTTTAGCAAATAGCATATGTTAGTGCTTTGACTGCGCTGACTTGTGACTACAGGAAAGCCACCCATCATCTGCATTTTACAAATACATCTCTTTTTAATACAAACACGAGGGAATGTTGGTCTTTTTGTGGCTGGTTTTCAATGCATTAAGAAAAACACTACTTCTTTTTTTGAAAAGAAAAGGAACCTTTTGCCACTAAAAACCCAGAATTATCACATTGGCTTGTCTGTGGAGTTCTAGCTTCAAGCAAGTAGTATGGATACAGAAAATTATGTTTAAACTGAGAAGGCTATATACGTTTGCACTGGAGATTTTGTCTCTCTATTTGGCTTTAATACAGCAGTCATTATCAAAGTAACTGAGAATCATGCAGGCTTTACTCTTATTGCTTAGGGAAGTATTACCTCCCATTTTCGCAGAGAAAACTGCATTTGGCAGGAGGAGAGCAACTTACCAAAGTCCAAATGTTAGAAAGGGAACCACGGTCTTTGGACGTCCAGTGTGCTATGACAGCCATCAGTCTGTTCTTCCTGTCAAGGGCAGTTCCAGGCTTTGGAGACAGAAATCTGCCTTTTTCTCTTGATTTCTTGGCTGTGGGCAGGAAGAGGGCAGAGCAACCCACAGGAGTGGCCAGTTCTAGGTTTGGATCCTGAAGCTGCCCTCACTAAGCTTCACAACTTTCACAATTTCAAGCAGTTATTTCAGGGCTATTTGTATTTACACAATGAGATCTGAACACCTACCAGATGTGCCTTTGAACTGTATCCCACCTTCTTAGTGGTCTAGTAATCTTTCCATGGTAAATATATTAGATACAGTGTGATCACTATTATAGTGGTTTCAGCCAACGCCACACAGAAAATACCTCATGTTGTGATACTGAGAAGGGCAACGTATAACTTCAGCAGGACACACTTTTAGAACTGGGACACACTTTTGGAACTGGGCTTTAATTCTAGCTACAAGAACAGCATGAGCCTGTGCTTCAAGTGGTACAAAGCACCTCTAATGGTGAAGGCAGGTCCTGTAACCAGAATTTCATGCTCAGGTGTCTACGTGGTAATTCATACAGGCACCTGAACAAATGGCCTCAGAGCAAATAGCCACAAGGGACATGGAAGATATGAAAGAAGGAGAATTATTTTCAGTTTCCTACACATTTGGTTTCACTATTCAGATGGCCATAGCAACCTTCTCTCCATCTCCTTGTCATGAGAGATATTTAAGCCCTGAAGTTCTGCAGAACTGCTTTGGTTTGCCATGGAGGGCTCACAAGAGGCTCAGCTTCTGCTGGAGAGAGGGCCGTATTTTGGATGAATCTTCATCCTGCATCTCCACTTTGCTACACGCAAGCGTGAAGGCATCTCATATTGCTCTGTCCTTCATAGAACCATAAAATGGTTTGGGTTGGAAAGGACCTTAAAGATCACCTAGTTCCAACCTCCCTGCCATGGGCAGGGATGACACCCACTAGATCAGGTTGCCCAAAGCCCCATCCAGCCTGGCCTTGAACACTTCCAGGGATGGGGCATCCCCAGCTTCTCTGGGCAACCTGTTCCAGTGCCTCACCACCCTCTGAGTGAAGAATTTCCTCCTAACATCCAATCTAAATCTCCCACTTTTAGCTTAAAACTGTTGCCCCTTGTCCTATCATTATCTGCCCATGTAAAAAGTCGCTCTTGCATGAGCTCTTAACACTGCCACAGCGTGTTCAGGTGTGCACTTAAGAACAGCAAAACTCACCAGAAAAGAAGAGCTATTGGGTCATCTAGGTGACTCTCTGCTGACAAAGGAGTTTTGCTGATGATACTTTGTCTTGTAGTGCCGGCAGCTCTGCTCAGATGCTCTGAGCAAGTGAAGGAATTCAGATGAAAGACGCCTGATTTGGAATTCTTGTAGAATTCCTCCCTGTTGCTGTGAATGCTGCCTGTTTCAAGTTATCTGGTAAATACTTTTGTCATCAAGACTAATGACCTGCCAGAAGAAAAGGAAAAAGACATATAAAATGAAGCTGCATTCAGGGGTAGGTGGCCATGCCCTGCCCCTCCAATTTCCTCGCAGGCAAACTGTGATGGTTCTCCTTTGTGAAGAAGCTCTTTGAAACTTCACATTCAAAATTTGCCATTTTCCTTACAGTATTGTTTATACAGTGGTCATCTGGAAATGGCCTACAGCTTTATTTGTGTCCAAGACAAATAACAAAAGCTTTATTTTAAAATGCATCTTTTGATCAAAAATGCAACCAGCACCATTAGCAGAAAAGCAATCTAGTTAGATGGTAGCGTTGTTTGAAAACAAAGTTCTGCTCTGAGTTTTTCCTGGACAAAAAAACTAACAGGAGTTCATACACACAGCCTTCCCATGTACAGCTTTCAAGGTGCTTACAGGGGATGTAGCTACTGCAGAGCTAAACACTGAGACACAAAGGGACTTGCTCAAGCTGGAAATGAACCTCAGCTCTTCTGTGAGCCAGGCCACTGAGCATTCTGCTGTCCTTCTCTGCCTCACCTGCAAGAGCGGGGAGTTAAGGAAACAATTGTTCTCTGTGTCACTTCCAACAGTTAAATTCTGCTCACTCTGATCTCTGGACGTTATGTATGGCTCATTCCAAAGGTCTTGGGGGTTATCTAGAAGCTGTGCATGTCCATACAGAGCCACTGCTAATCTCTTTGCAGGGCTGTGTGGCCCGTGGTCCTTTTGGAACAGCCAACTTGCACTGTGGCTTTGCTACCTTTTTTTTTTTTTTAATCTCTATTTTCTTTTTCCTCATGGTTTTTGCAGCAATGATTGAGCCCCTTTGGTTTGTCTCTGAGGAGGGGAAACTCAATGACTGATAATTAATTTGCATGCCATTTAATGAAATTGAAGGAGCACAGTAACGTCCATAACCCAACTCTTCTAGCTTGTTAAGCCCTAGTTCTGCGTATTTTGAAGTGTTAATATTCAGACATAAATGGAAAAAGGTTAAAAGGATTCAGTGAATTTGTGACAAATGTGCCCTTTGTATATATGAATTCTGAGTTGTCTCTACTGGACACGGTATTTTGGTTAATCTTGCTATGAATACCAAAATTACCTCCTTGTTAGCAGGACTCATTGCTGTTATTACTGTAGCCCAGTGGAAAGGGCAATGACTTAGGTGCTAGGAGACTTAGTTTCTCATCATATCACTGCTACTGTCCAGCCATTTGTCCTAGGACAAATTCCTGCATCTATTTATCCCTGTGTCTCCTTTCCCAAGTTGTGCTGTCGTGTGTATCTAGAGGTGAAGCACTCTGGGGGCAGAGAACTCCCTATGCATTCAGTGTCAGGTACAAGGGAGCCTGATCTCAGTTGAGGTGCTCTAGTCTTAATGAAGCAGCAACGAATACCAACCAGTGAAATGTTCAGTGATGAGAAGTTCCATCTAAAATTAATGAATATACTCAAAATAGAGCATACTCTGTGAAAAGTTTAAACCAGCTTTAACAGCTGAAGTTCTAGGAGTCTTAGATTATCTGTGCAGGAGGTGGTACATTCTGCAGCAGCTTTCTCTGCATCTTAAATATGGAGGCCTTTAATAAATTCATACTGACAAAAGCCAACATAGCTGATCCCATGCCTTTTCAGTTTTACCTTCCTTCCAGTCATCCTGCTCTCATATTGTCACTTTCCATGCACTGCAGGCTTTTGTACTGAAAATTAAGAACTCAGAGGGAGAAGTTATCATGGGGGAAGATTGAGAGGTGATCCCAGGTTACCTGGAGTGAAAGTGTATGAGTTCTGCAGCTGTATTGAGAGAGAAAGCAATCAACAAGAAAAAGAAAAAAAGTGGGGAGTGGGGCAGAAGAGAGGCAGCACTTTATTTATTAAGTGCCATCAATGTTTAAGGCATAAGGCAGAAATTCCTGAACCAAGCAATTCATAGTTTAAGTGTTAAATTGTACCTTTAAGTGGAAAAATCCCACACTAAGGCCAAGAAACCACTTACCGAGATTTCTCAGAATGTTTCCCAGCTGGGGTCTGCCTTCCTCCCACCCCTTCAGTGGAAAAGGAGGGTGTCTTAATAAATCACATCTTCCATAGAGGTCAGTGTCACCCACATGGATATCCTCTGCTTCTTCCTTGACTGTTGCTGCACCACCGGAGCTGTGTCTCTGCAGTACTCCACACCCTCAGGAAAGAGTCAGCAGTAAGAGAAATGTGGTGGGGCAAGACACAGCCCACAACCTAGTGAAGGAGCAAAACCATAACACCAAACTCCCCTGGTGAAAAGGACCGTGGTTGGTTGGTAGCAGATAACATGAGCAGAAGAACTGTTAAGGAATTCCCATCATTCATGGCTTATCTAGCCTCTCTTCAGCTGGATACGTCATGTTGGTTCTCACCTTTTGATCAGAAGATACCTACTGTTTTCTGCAATGTGGACCCTTGAGCATTGTCACATTTGTGGGTGGGTGTTTTTTTTTTTCATGTTTACTTGCCTGTAACTGATGAAATTTGGTCACTGCTGGCTGGAACTCAAGTATGTATGGCAAATTACAATAGTACGTGTCTTAGCTAACACAGGGCAATGGCCTGTAGATCGTTAGAACCCTTCATGATCCCATCCTACAGCGCCTGGATACCTAAGGGTTTCTCTGAAGTGCAACAACTCATGGGGTGGGACAGAAGTGTAAGAAATAACTTGTATTCAAGCCCTAGGGCCCAACCCACCTCGTGCAGGCATAGCTTTGCATGGAGGGCGTACACACTGCAAGCATCAGGCTGCTCTGTACTAACACCTTGACATCTACAAAAAAATAAATAAAATAAAATAAAAATAAAAACAACAGCAAACAGTGGAAGAGTTATGGGTAACTCTATTATTGAGGATGTGGGGTGGAAATGTGTCGTGGAAAAACCTCTGAAGCACTCCAGTTGTCATTCTTGACTGTGGAGCCCACATGGGGCATACAACCTGAGCCCCTCCCTCTCTCCCTGCTGAGCATTTTCTCATGCCCTGTGTTATTTTACCTGTGTTTGTAATGAAAAACTGACTTTTGTCATCATCTAAAAGCATTATCATGCATTTCAAACAGAGGGAGGAAAGGAAAATGTGAAACAGTAAGCTGAGAAAGCTGCAGAAAGGTAGTGAGCCCTCCAGACAGACAGAGTTCTTGGAAGCCTGTTCTCTTACCACAAAATGTCGATAAAATCTAGCTGAGGACAACCATATTTGGCCTAATATAACCCCTACGTTTAGAGTAAGATTCAGAAAGAAATGTGTGGCTTTGCAGGCACAGAGAGGTATAAGGCATCCACCCTAGAATGGGCCATTAGACTAAAGAAGCTGCTGATTGGAGGTGTTTGTTTTCTCTACTCATATTTTTCATACCAGAAAATGTAAGACTTTTAAAACCATTTTGTTGCCTTTTCAGAAAATACCACAGTTATAATGTCTATCATGCCAGAGTATGAAACAAAAAGAAAACGAGAATTCACTTCTGGTTTACAGCTGTTGTCCCAATAGTTGTATGTGCACCAATAAAGTATTACAATGGTCCAGAGAGACTTATTTGCCAAGCCACAAGCACATCATGCTCCAGAAATAAACAAGGGCCAAGAGAAGAAAAGTCAGTCCTGCTGGAACTATGTTATAAAAGCCTTCTTAGCTCAGTTTGAAACTGAGTACACTATTGCCAATCTTGCAATACCAAAAACACTGGTCTTCCACCCCCAAACCATGAAATTAAATATATATGCACTAGGTATTTTTATTTGCCTTCCACAAGCCCCAGTGTTCAAATGCACATCTTCTCGCTACAGTCACAAGGGCCTAGGATTTTAATTTTTGACAAAAGCTGAGATTACATGTAATTAAGTGACTCTGGGCACTGAGCTTTTAAAAAAAGATATCCTTTACAGGATCTCTGTCAAGTGGTGAAAGATGGTAATACTGCAGTGAGAGAGACGACAAAGAGGTAACAGCCGGGCAAGGGAACTGGTGTGACAGCGAAGGTGCAAAGTGGGGTTGGTGACAGCCTCAGCTAGCCCATGGTGACCAGGATCCGTCCCAGGAGCCCTCCAAGAGACAGCAAATGCACAAACCTCCAGCCCCAGCATTTTGCTGCAGCACGGAGGCACTTGGTCTGCAATTCCTCTGGGAAACCCCACTGAGATTTTTGGCTGGGGCTTCGGAACAACTGGAGAGGAAACTTCAGCGAGCCCTCCGCCTGTTTGGAGAGCACTTCAGAAGTTTATGCTGTGCTGACTGATCACTTCTGCAGCGCAAACACCAGGCGTTAGGCTCCTAGCTTATACGCACAGCCGTCGAGGTCTGCCTAAGGGCTGCTAGTAACAGATAGAGCTAGGGCACAAGAAGGTCCTGCCTGGCATGAGTGCGCCTGGATCTGATTCCTTCGCTCTGCAGCCATAGCTTGCACTAGTTTCCTGACGGGTGGAAGGAATCAGTTGTTTTCTCTCAAGAGAGTTGCTAATCTTTTCAGCTACATAAATACACTTCTATTATTGTCTGAGTAAATTGCCTTAGAAAACTGTTTCTTCAGGAAAATGCTGAAATTTCTTAAAAGGAAAATGTCAGTATATTTTTCATAATTATTCCTGTACATTTGTTCTACCATTGTTTATGGTAAAATCTCAATGGTTAGGAACTAGCATATCAACTGACATTATCAGGATCTGAGCTCACCAAAAACCAAATAAAACGTGAGACTCGTGCATCTCAATCTCCTTTGCTCCTCTGCAAATCTCACCTAGATTTCTCCCCAAATTGCTGCCTGCCTACATTCGTTTGTCATTACAGCATTGCTCTTGGATGGTGAATGAAGAGCTCTGAGAAGAAAAAGATTATGCAGCCCCACCGTCGGCACCACACTTCAGTGCTCACATCCTGCCCTTCACAGAAAGATTCCAGTTCAGCAAGATATTTATCCAAATGCCTAATTCTGCACGCAGCAGTCTGCACTCGCTCTGCCCCCTCCAGCGTTAAAATGCACAGAGGGGTTTGCTCTGGCAGGAAGAGAAACGAGGCAGATCCAGATATTAAGTGATCTGAAGCACTCATCATTTTGTTGAAACAAGGGCAGAAGCCATGAGAGGGATCTGCTCTGTTTTATACACACCATTTGGTGCTTGCAACGAGTTCCACTGATGTTACTGGATTTAATAACTTTCAATACTTGAAACCAGACAGCCTTTTGAATCATTTCTCTTGTAAAAAAAAAAAAAAAAAGGAACTATGTAACAGGCACTATCTAGATGTAATTTCCAAACAAATCCTCACTGTGATCTCAGGAGGAGGTCTGCAAGGGGAATGCAGACAAGTCCAGAGAAGATGTGTCAAGATGCCTGTGTGTGACTGCCTTTACGCTGCAATAAAATATTCGGTCAGAAAACAGCCCATGCCTAAGCAGACTGTATTGTAGGCAAATCCTTGCCTTATTCATATTATTAATTTTAGTAGCTGGACCTGAGGAGCAATACAGGCATTTAGTGAGTACGATGAACCCATGCAGTTTGGATCCATTCTCCACAGGTATGTTTATTTGCTATTGGAAGGCTAATAACATCCCAACAGCAATTCCCATGGAAAATTCCTACCTTTAGCTGCAGTTATTAAAATCATAATAGTGGAAGAGACTGTAATAATTTTTGAGTCTGATCCTGAAATTACCTGCCCAAACAACAATTTTACATACCAGATCCCATTCACGTCCAGGGGGCCAGGAACTTGCACACAATTCCTAACAAGGTCACACGCTTGCAGAATTGCAGCCTGATGTGAAAATGTCGATCAGTCTGTGGGCCTACTTACGCTGCAGCCCCAGAGGTTTTGTTGCAAGCCTTGGGATAGTTTGCCCTGCTGAAATCCCAGCTTCTGGCAGAAACAGTCTGGCAGAATATCGACTTTCCTTTGTTTATTTTTTGAAGACGCAAATCTTCTTGGTTATAGAGAAAAGCTCAGCCATATAATCTTCTAGAGGCTTAAAAATCAGAAATCAGATAAAATGAAGCCCTTATTTCCTAGATTTCCTGATTTTTAGGCCAAGCTCTTTATTTCAGGGATCTCAGCACTGGTTTTTAAATAACTGGGACTGCGACACCAAATGAGGGGCTCCCCGCACCGCCAAAGGCACACCTCTCCTGGGTGGCGGTGGCAGCAGGTTTGGCCTGAGGTCAGCAGCTTATTCATCACGCCATTTGTCAGAAATGCTTCGGCTGCCCGCATTAGCAAGAGGCACGGGGAAGAGAAGCAGGTGTGTTTTCACAGAGGGGACCGTGCCGGTTTACCTCATAATCTTTTCTTTTTTTTTTTTTTTTACCTTTATACTCTTATTTCCTTACCCTGCTAACCTTTTTTCTTTTTTTACCTTATAGTTTTAAATCTCACATGAAGCTGTCACAAAGCCATTTGGTGAGCAAGCAAGGGAGCAGCTGCAGCGGGGCACGTGGCACATCGCAACAGCCCTGCTCGATTCACCCCGGCAGCCTCTGAGCACGGGGTTCTTACATCATCACGAATATTTCTTCCTAAGTTCTGTTACGGCACTTTTTGGCCACTGTGTAAGACAGCAAAGTGCTCCAAGGTGCGCTGCGCCTGCGGGAGGACAGGGCCCCATCCCTCGGCAGCAAGGGCACCGTGGGCAGGACCAGCGAAAGCAGCGCGAGATTCAGCCCTCCTGGCTTTTTTCCAAAAAAAACACTTGCAGAGAAACCTGGAATTACATATAAGTAAAGTTGCCTTTTGATATTACCACGTAATTTCCACTTCTGGCAAAGAGATTTGCGTCCGGGCTAATTTGGACACATTTTCCTCCACCGCATTGGCACCGTGATGTCATTTTGATAGAAGCCGCATTCATCGGGAGAGTCATGGCAACCCGCTCTCCGCTCGCTCCGTCCAACAGGGCTGTTTGTTGAGTCTCTCGGAAGGCTGTGTGAACAGATAAACATGCTACACATGAAGTACATTAGGTGGAGGTGAAATACAGATGATTATATTTAAGGGCTTACAATAGTCGTTAAGAGCTTCTAACCACAGGCCCTGGCAGGGCTGGTCCTAGGCTCGCAGTGCATGTCTTGGCTACATCCTCAACTGACTTTCTGTTTCTCTCCCTTGAAATGGGGCCAATCTTGTCAGTCTGTTGGCAATGAGAAAAAAAAAAAAAAGAAAAAAGAAAGAAAGAAAGAAATCAACCCTGTTAATAGGATTATAAGATTTGGGGAATATAATGTTGTTGCAGATCATTTATTTTGAAAGCTGATTTCGTTTTAGTGAAAACAAGCTCAGCCCTGCACACTGGGGGTTTACAGCCATTATGCCAAACACAATCATTGCTGGTTTGAAAGATGTGATTGCTTTTTAATGTGGAAATTTCACAAGGTTACAAAAGAGGAAAAAATTAAACTCCTTTCTTATAACAAAGTCACTCTGGGATATGTGCTACAATGCCCTGACAATGTCCAGATACTCTGACCGCATTACACATCAGAAAGGTGGATGAGTGTGATTTACACCATTTCGCAATTGTTTTTTTTTCACACAGCTGAAAAAGCCTAACAGTTTTGAGCAAAAATAAAAACAGTGCTTTGTAAAATGCATTCAGAATTGCACAAACACAGCCCAGGGGTCAAGGAAGTAGAGGGTGGGTGAGGAAAGAGTACAGATGGATAAATAAGGGGATAGCATGATCTCCCTCTCTGTGCCCGACAGTTCAGGACCACAGTAGTTGCCCACTTGGCATGTTGAAAACTAAGCTCATCCTTAGCACTGCAGACAATCTTTATATTTATTAGACATTGGAATAAAAAAAAACCGATAATCAGCATCCATGGCCTTTTCAATAGCAATCTCCCAAAGGGCTTAAATATATTCTAGCAATAATGGCTAAGCCCCATTTTTCTGGGTGTTAGAAGATGTTCTGTCACCATCTCAGAAGAACCATTGTTGTGACAAAAGCCTCATGGCACAGCCTGGATGGGGCTTAGCAGGAAAACAGGCACTAGCAGGAACGTCCCAGTCAGAGGAATTCATCAGGAGGCACCAAAAAGAATGAATTTTTCCAATGTCCTCTTAAAATAGTAATGAAGAGAGGGACAACGCTGCTCCTTTTTGAGTTTGGGGGGTGGCAGGAATTTGCGGGCTCTCTACCCCTTTGTAGTGGAGATGCTGCTTTTGATCTACAGTGCAGGGACAGCTCTCCCCAAAGGCAGGGCGAAGGAGGGGGTAGGTCTGGAGGGAAACACAAAGGATGGAGCTGAAGCACTGCCTCGTAGCCGTGGATTGAAATGACATGTGCGCCGCGGAACCTTTTTCTTTTCAAAGCAATTTGCTATCATTATACTGCCCGTGCATTTCCAATACATGTCAGCCTGTTCTCTTTTAACTTGGCGGGAGGGGAAGGTGCTTTTATTGCAGGGCTCCTTGCAGAAGCTCGCCAGACATCGCTATTATTACATCTGCTGGGCACAGCACAGAATGATGCATGTTCATTAGAGGAATAGGGTTAGAGTAAAGCAAATTCGTTCAGTTCTTGTTAGAGACAGCTTGAGTGGGCTTAGAGATTTTCACATACAGAAATGCTCCAAATTTAAAAAGTAGGATGGTTTCTAGCTCTGTAACTTCAGTTCAGCTTCTGGCTGGTGTAACTGAAATCATCTGGCTTTGTTTGCCTGGGTTCTGGCAGTAGTGAAAATCCAGGAAACTGCTAGAACAACATTTATTAATAATTTCATAAAGTTGCAAATGACAAGATTCCTATTAACTCTTTCTATTAGGATTCCTCTTCTGCTTTAACTCATACGCTTCTCTAGCTGTTAGGGGTCAGTGTGTGGTTATATATCTGCATGTGTGGTAGGAAAGATAGGGTGAGGTTTTAAACAATAATTAGGATTTCACTTCTTCAACCAGATACTCTCTCATTCACATGCCAAGAGATGGAGCTCATAATCGCTCCATGTGGCAGTGTGCCTGGGCTGATACACAGGCTTAACACCGATAGGCAGCATGCAGAGAAGAATTTAGGCTCTTTTTCTGCATTTCCAGCTATTAGTACAAGGAAAACTACACAGAGCAGACCAACGTAATTTTGGTTCCTCATCTATTTTACCCTGGTGTTGATTCAACCCCGGACTGAGCCCTTCCTCCAAGCTTCTTTTCCATCTGTTCTTGCAGTGGGAAGTTAGTAGCTGGAAGGGCATTTTTGGTGAGAAAATGGCTAATCACAGCCACCTCTGGCTGTGTAGGTTTTGAGTCAGGATTCCTAACGATACAGATAGGCTTTGCAAATTCTTCAGTTTCTTTGCAGAATTGTGAAGACAGCATCAGTTGCCTCCTCCAAAGACGGCTATGACTATGGGAGAGTAGAGAAGTCCCATCCACTCAGACTCATGACCAGAAAGCAGAACAAAGCACCAGAAGACTGTACAGGGACTTCACAATGCAAATATTTAACATCATCCTGAAAAAGGTGGTGAAGGAGCTGGCTTCTGAAAAAAATAGCAACAATAGCATGACGCCGATCCACGCCTGCCCTTTCCTGTCTCGGAGCCGCAGACGGAGCGCTTGGGGAGGAAGGTGGTGCTGCAAGATGGTGGTGACGCCGGTAACGCCTCCCTCCGTAAGGACAGCCTCACAATGTGCTAGGGAAGGACTTGTGCAGCCAGGCCAAGAGCTGGGTTTGGGAGATGAAAGGACCAGGATTCGCTCCGTGGCTCGTCGTGGTCTCCTGAAGGAGTGTTGAACCGTGAGGGGTCTCTCCCTCGCTCACTCTCTGTTTTGCACAGAAGCCTGACTAACAAAATGAAAAGCGCAGCTTGAAAGGAGACCACTGCACACAGGTTTTCTTCTGGCATGACAGGCTATCGCAGCCTTAATGGTAGGCTGCTAGACTAGAAGCAGTCTTTCATTGAGTTTGTCTTACTGAGAGGAAAAACTGCTTTGTGTAATAACTTTATGGTAAATGTTGGCAAAAGATTTGCACTGCATACTGAAAGAGAGACATTTCTGACCACAGCTCATGAACCACATTTATTTACTCTGGCATTTGTCCATTATTTGTTCATAGGTTTTCTGTCTCTGCTAAATGTGTTCCAATTTTGGGAGCTAAATCATTGCCAGTAGTTTCCAGGACATTCCGCTAGGCTAAGCAAAATTGCCCTAAGCAGTTGTCAGAAACCACTGGAGTAGTATTTTAAATACAGAGTATTTGAAGAAAATAAAATATACCAAGCATTCTATCTGTCTGAATCCCGGATCTGGTGTGTTGTAAAAAGTTAAAGAACAGAAGCAGAGGGCTTAAAGCAGTGCATGTCTTTCTTGAGCCACTTTCCGTCATTTAAAGAACCAATCTGATTTTAAAATGAGGATAGTAATTTTAAATATATATATTTATCAGCAGCTCTTCAGATAGAAATCATGCTCAGTCTTCAGTCTGGAAAATCCTAGTTATTTATGTCTTAATAAAAATATATTACAAAATACAGGAGGAAAGCCATAGTTGTTAAAACTGACATTCAGTTGCTATCAGATGGTCTTACAAAAGTGTATGTTTATGGCTTAGGCAGAATAATAATATTGGAATTACTTCTCTGGAACAGCCCCCGGATCCATCTGCTCACTGTCCTGTACCTGATAGAGTTCACAATAACCAGATATATTACCTGCCCTATCCATGGTCTAATGAAGATGTCAGAATAATATCTAAGATAGTGAGTGCCCAGCTTGAAGTATGAGTTTCCTTATCTTTCTCTAATGTTATTTTTCTCAGTATTAATTACTGTAATTGCAGATAGCCTTACTGTCCAAAAGAAAGCGCAGTGCTTCTTTGGATGGTGTTGAATTCGTGGCTGGAGCAATATCCTTTGGCAAAGCCAAAGGTCCAGAGGCAGTGTGAGCACCCAGGGAGCAGGAGGCTTGCCTTCTCATGCTGTGGCACTACCTGCCTTTCATTTTCATCGTGTCCTCTTTTTGCTGTGTATGAGAGGTATATGTTATTTCCTCTACTTTTATCATATCCCTTTCTTTTTCTATCCATTTCAAAGAGAAACAGTCTCAGCTTTCCAATTTCTCCACTAGTGAGTCAGAGTCATTTCTGAGCTCATTTCCAAACCCCTCTACTTCTGCAGACAGAACAACCAGTCTCATCTATGCAGTGCTGGGGGAAGCTGTAGTATTGATTTACATAATAGCATTCTGCTATCCTGTTCTTTATGCATCCCAATATTTTGTCCAGGGGTTTAATCTACTGCTTCACATTAATAGAGCATTCTCAATGAACTGCCAGCTAGGATTCCTAGGACTCCCCTCTAAATCAGTATTTAAATTTAGGGCTCTTTCAAAAAAAGTGTTTTGTTTTGTTTTTCCTTTCAATATTTACATAGAAATATATTATCAACACTGAATTCCAGCTGTCATTTCATTACTCATTAGTCTGTTTGTAACCATGTGAATATCCTCAAAATGCTCTTTTCACAGAGTGAAAAAATAATGCCATGTCCTCTGCTTATTTTTCATCATACTGCCCACTTGTATAGTAGGCATGGTAGTAACAGTAATATAGTAATAGTAGTATAGTAAGTAGTGACACTGATCCTAGTAAATGGAGCATCTCAATGCTACTAAACCTTTTACTTTGTCAAAAGCTAGCCATTTAATTCCTACGTGAGTAATTGTTTATTCACTAGGTACAAAGAGTACCTGGCTTCCTGTGTTTGAGCCAGCTTTGATTGATGGAAAGATTCAGCTTAACTTGCACGACGGTTTGTTTTTTTCTGTAGCTTCGTGTGTGTATGCTGTTAGAGGCTTACTGGAAGTCTAGGAGCATGGCGGGCTGGCTTGCGTGTGTCCACCCCCCACGGGCACGGGTGAAGATTCAGAGAGATTAGGGAGGTACGATTCTCCTTTGCAAAATCCATGTCAAACCTTATCTGCTCACATATTCCTGATCTGTTACCATTTTATTTTTACTTGCCATTTGATGAATTTAATGGGAGCAGATAAGATTCCCACTGGTCCATAAATTCTGGATCATCCCTGCATTTTTAAATACCGGTAGTCTAAGCAGTATCCTAATGCTTTAAATATTATTTGTCCTCTGTCCTACAATTTTTTGTATTCCTATCATTAATAAGGAAATGTAAATGTTATTCTATTGCTTGGCAGTAATAGGTTTATACTGTATGGTAATGTATTTGCTTTTCTTTCACCAGTTTGCTTCAGTGACACCTTTGTTTCACATTCTGTATCATTACTACTACTAGAAGAGAGGAGGTGGAGAACAGATAACTTTCCAAAATCTTAGCTAATAAAAACCTTTCTTAGCTCACCCTTCAACACCCGTGAGCCCAAGCAATGTTGCAATTCCCTTGAAGCCTTCAAGCATCTGATATATTCAAATAAAACATTCTTATTCATTCTCCTTATTGAGATATTCAGCTACTCGGGCCTTTAAAAAGCAATCTTGACTTCCTAATTTTCCTCTTGCTGGTTCTCTGCTAAAAGGCAGCACCATTATCATTCACTTGTACATTAGAGTCTATTTTCTAACCAAAAAAAAATAGGACTACGGTGGGAAAGCAATGGCATCTGGAAAAATCAAACAATGTGAATTAATACATACTTTGCAGGCAAGAGGAAGCAATGGAGTCAAGGAAGGCCTTTGGATGTTATGTTTTACAATACCTCTGGAGGCCCAAGTCCCACTGTAGGCTGTTTTCTTCCTGCCTTTGGACAAGCCGAAATTAACTGGTAATAACACACAATTAAAAGAGCATGTGCATGTCTGCGATTGTGTGTGTGTCTTTGCTCTAATTCCTCTCATTCTGTGCATTTTAACTTTCAAAATTAGACAGCAGTGAAGAGGAGACAGACAGGTATACATAGCAGCCACATCAAACTCTTTGTGGGGCAGGGGGAACATTTGACACCTCCTTGTTCCAGTGCCCCCTGTCTGTTTTTAATTTCACTAAATCGCTCCCGTCTGGGGATTGTATATTTTCAGTGGCCTCTCCCAGCAATGCAGAGGTAGAGCATTAGTGTGCCAAACCCCAGCTATGCTCAAGTGTGGGGCTGCAACTTTATAGGAGAGCCGGCACACGAGGCAAGAGGGGAGTCAGCTCTCGGGACCAGCCATTAGCTGAACCCAACTTCCATTTAAAAGTGATGCCAAGGAATCTCGCTTTCCCTTTTTTCCCTTTAGAGCTACCTTACAAGAGAAGGGGTGGACAACCTGGCTAACAAATTGGTCAATAGACTTTTTGCATCCCTGCTTTCAAAGTATAATTATGGCCTGTATTTCTGAAAGGTCCCTCATTAGTGAGCGGATACTGAACAGAAGTTGCTGCTCGGGGAAACAAGGACTTTGTTGGCTTGGGTAGGAGGTTTTCTTGATGTTAAGAATCAAGTGGGACGTGGTCCTGGGCACCCCCAGGGAAAGGGATAGTTTTGAAAGGCAATTTGAGGAGGACTTCTCTGGACAGCTGTAGCCACAGAGGAGCCTGGGCTCCTGTCCCTTGCCACTGAGGGCAGTGGAAGTTTGGCTGCTTGTCATGTTGAGAGAAAAGCTCAGGTCCAACACTGAAATCATGGCTAATCTTAGGAGGAGTCACCTGATAACAGGGAAAGTGAGCAACAAGATAACAACAAATAGGGAAAAAAGAAGAGCTCCTCTGTCGCCTGCCCCAAGGCTGAACATTGCTGTCGTAGGACATAAACCTGCAGTCCTCCTCCCGTGAGCATCTCACACAAGCACTGAGCAATGAGCGGGAAGTTCAGATACCTATGTCTGAACAGAAACCCTTCTTCACCCATGGAAACCTGTTCACACAAGCAAAGCCCTTCCCCCCCCTAGTATTAATTTGCGCTGCTCCTGGACACTCACCTGCCTGTGCATGGATGGGGGCATGGGACAAGGTCAGTGTGAAGCACTGGGCAGAGTCCAGACGTGTGTGGATGCTGGGAGGTTGCAGAGCTCTGCCTCTGGGAGCCACGGGGCTGAAGTAACCCTCAAGTTAGAGCCAGCCGAGGGACATCATGAACTGATTTGGCTCACTGGGGCAGCTCTTGCAAGAAGCAGGATTTGGCCTCAATACAGCAAGGAAACTGAGGTGGTGATAGGGTGCTTTGAGAAATGACATCGTGCTGTTGCCTGGCCCTGAGGATGCAATGAGTGACTTACACAACAGGCTACCAAGAGTATGACAAGATAAAATACCTGAGCCGGCATCACTAGGGCTTCAGTGCATGAAAGCCCACTTTTTTTAAGATCTGAAGGATTTTTTTTCCTTCCCTGCCCTCATTGAGTTCTCTGTGAATTGAGCATTACAGTGGCTTTGACTGTAACCATTATAATCATTTTCCCGTGCTAATGTTGTGGTTTTAATGAAAGGAAACAGCAAATGGGGTATCGACTCATATACACAAATCTGCACTTCATTTGCACAAAATAGCTTCTGGATGGCTTTCCTCCATGTTTTTGGTCAACACCACTCTTTTTGAGAAATGATCAATGTCTACAACTGTTTGCTCTTCCACAGATAAAGCAGATGCTATTCATTACTGCCTTTGCCATGCATATATTGCTATGTTCCCCAGAGCAGCCACAGTGGGTCGTGTTTATTTTTCTTTAAATCCTTTTGTTCTTAAATCACTACACTTTTGCTTTCAGGATACGACGAATGATTAATACTGTAGTAGCAGCATTATTGAATTAAGAAAGTCACTGGCAACTTCCAAAATTATTAAGACAACCAACAAATAAATACAAACCACTTGTTTAGAGTTAGATATAGTGGAACAGCTTGACGGTGTAGAGATAAGCAGAGGTGATGCTGACGTGAGCATTTTTAAAGCTGTGACAGACTTGCAGCTACTGAAATTTAAATCATAGCAAGATAACACAGATGTCTCGAACAATCTTGTGTTGAAGTAATACAATGCAATAAAAACAATGTTAAGGCAAACTCAGAAGTAACATGGGCATTTGGAGGGAGTTATTTTCTCTAAGAAGTTATACGATCATAAAGAAAAGAATTATTGGTGGTTTTACAGTTTGGGTTTATTTAAAGAATAGAGATTCAGAGTCGGATGCTGAAAGGTAGGTGTTCAGCACCTCCCAGGGATTAGAGCCAACTGCGTTCGCAGCAACTCACCAGAAAGGAGAGAGATTACAGATTGCTGGAGTAACCCTTTGTAGTCACCACTGGAATATAGCTGGTTTGCAAGCAGAGTTAGCCTACTCTTTGTGGTGCTATTGGAGAATGCACCATGGCAAAATTCCAGTTAGATGGGAGTTTGTATGAAATGGGAAAGCAGGGCTAAGTTTGTTTTCCTGCATCTGTGCACAGAAGGTTCTCCTCATGCTTCGTAATGAAGCCCGTCAGGCTTTCTATGTGGCCCTGTTCCTCATGTGTTTCTTCACAGCACCTTCTTGGTAAGCAGAGCAAGGGTGGTCAGGAAAGACCACTAACCCAAGGGCTAGCAAGTCTTGGGTTAAATGGATGTGGCACCTCAAGACACATGTACCAGCCCTGAATTTCCAGGCAGCAATGGTCCTCTAGTTGCACCCTTCCCCAGAAAATGCCTTTGGCATGCATTAGGAGAGCAAGGGGAAAAGAAAGGAGCAACGCTGGTTGCCAGACTAACGCAGTGCTCCTGCGCTGGGTACTCTTGTGTTGGAGCATCCACCAGTGAAGCAACAGAGGCAGAGCCCAGAGTGGCCAGCTTTCCACCACCCCCATCAAAGTGACCATAGACATGGCAGGTATGACTGCTCAGTGGTGCAAGCAGTTGCCTTTAGACCTCCTTTATTCAAAAGTGAAGGACTGAACACGCTACGGGACAGTGAAGAACAAGCTCTAGCATCTCCAGCTGTCTCAGTTTGTGCTCTGAAGGGAGAAACCTCAGTGCATATGGCACTGTGTTGTTAGACGGCAGTAATAACCACAGCTTTCCTCACTTGGGGCTGCCTTTGAGTGCACTGCAAAACTCTGTCCCTGACTAATTCTTTTCCCTGAGGCTCTGTTTAGCATTTCTATAGATAGCATGAGACTCATATTAGTTACTTCAGTGTACTCCTGAAAACATAGGGCCCCTCTATTGAATACTACAGTGCTATACACTTTCCTGGCCTTTTTTTTTTTTTTTTTTCCCCTCAACTACTTGTTCCATATTTGACCTGGGTAGGAAAAATGGTTTCACTGCAGAGTGAAAGATCTCACAGCTTCAAGAAGCTGTTCCTGTTCTACTTCAGAATGTTACCAAGGCCTTTCAAATAAGGCTTGCTGCCAGCCTTATTTTATTTTCCTGCTCAGAGCAGCCAGGGACAAAGACTCTCACTGGAGCTGTTGGAGAACTGGGTAAAAACCATTTCTCTGTAGAAACAAGAATAAAAGTCTGCTGTAGCCCAGGATCAGCTCAGTGTGTTGGAGGAGGGTGCGGTGCTTTTGCGCATTTCCCGGGCTGACGCGGTTTCACTTTTTGCAAGTAATGGCATGTCAATCTGAGATGAGACCTGGACTTCCACCTGCTCCTCCCAGCACAGCAATCTCATTCCTGGACTACCAGCCTGGGCTCTTTCATTCTCTTGCCTGATGTTTGTGTTGTTATTTATATGAACTGGAGCAGCTCGAACAAGAGAAATTCTCATTTTGAAACAGTCAGCAACCCAGAACCCACCTGGGCTGTGGGGTGCTGACTCTCATGTCACTGGGTTGACTTGAAGAGACTATAGCCTTACATGCGGTTTTGGATCTGAATATCCAACCCAGGAACTCCTGGCTGCCCTGAGGCAGCAATCAAAGGTCTCTTATTTCGACCAGAAACTTCCTGACCAAGTGTACGTCTTCCCATTGAAAGTTCTGGGTTTGACAAATCAGCATTTTCTGATCAGAGGACATTTTTTCAGAAAGTTCTCAGCCATCTGTATTCCTTCTTGCCCTTACCTGCAGATCTTCAGTAGGTTCTTCCACCTGCTAGTCTTCATTTTTCTAAGAAGATTTCATTCAGTTGATTCAAAGAAAAATATAGGAGACCACTTCAGCCTTTCCACAGCATATGCTTTTATTTTCGCCATGTGAAAGGTCACCTTGTGGCTATGCTAACCTAGCTGCTGCCCTAAAGAGAAGGTCGCTCTTCATCCCCCATCACTAGGAGGAAGCAAATTGCTGAAACCCTTAGCAGGTGTTATACATATATTACAACTCATCAGCTAAGCAGGGGTACCTAAGTTAGTATGGGGACAGACTGGAGGGTCCTTCCATCTGATTAAGTGAATCCTAGATGTGGGGAGAGAGTGGGAGCTATCATGGGAAGAGGAGATGGATGGCCCTACGCCCTCAAAAAAAAACACAAAACCCCTAAGAGAATTGATCAAAATTTTGCCCCATAACAGACCCATCTGCCTTTCTTTTATTTCCTCCCTTTGTATGGCAAAGCTTGTATCTGGAAATCTGTGCTCCTCTTGTGCTTGTGTCGAAAAAAGGGAGGGTGGGGGCTGTCAGAGCAGGCAGAGCTCAGCCACCTTCACCCCTCAGGCTCACTGCTGTTTTGATGCTCCAGCTAAAGAAAATCTCTGCAGATTTTTTTGTGCTTGGAATGAAGCTTCCCACTGCTAGCCTTGGTAGATACAGAACATCCTGACTGGGCAAGAGCTCTTTATGGATATTTCTAGTGCTGAGAGGGAGAAGGGAAAAAAAGCAACAAACTACAGCAAGTTTACAGTAATTGCTTTAATGAGGCAAAGCCCTTTAGAATGCAAACACGCTCAACAATACACAAAGAAACAATCAAAAAGAAAGTGTTTTATACAGGCTGTTTTATAAGAAGGTAATAAAAACAATTGTATGGCACACTCAGTTGCATAAACAGGCTCACCATGGAAGGTGTTTGTGTGAGAGCAGGACTATGAATACTTAATTGCTTCCATTATTCTTATTTTCAGTACAAAATACTGCAATCAAAACTTAATCTGCAGCTTGATTTTTAAATAAAAAGGTTATATTCCAATTCCATTGTTGTAAATATAATAAAACACAGTCTTTCTGTAAATGCTCTTTCATTTCTTACTGCTTCTAAGGAGGTATAAGAGTGGTTAATACCTACACCCCTGTCAATTTTAAGACATTTTTCAAAGGCAGGATCATTATTTCTCTTCATATGGAAGGCAGAAGACCAAAATGTTCAAAAGGACTTCGTTAATGACGTGACTAAAAGTCATGGAAGCCTTGGTGAGATCCTTCTGTGGCTGCCAATCCTCTTTGAACCAAGCCCTATAAGCAACACAGAATTCAGGTTTATTTTCATTCACGCATCTCTTCTGACAAGCCCGTAGGAACACACAAAGGAACGATATAAGGAAACACGAGTTTGGGGACCTTAATAAGTTGCAAAGTACAAAACTGAAAAAATGCCACCTGTTTTCCAGTATCTCTGAAGATGGTAAATTACTCAGACAACAGGCTCATATGAATTTGAATACAATCTGGTGTGTCTGGAATGTTGTATTCTACTTCTAGTGATTTTATTTATTTATTTATTTATTTATTTATTTATTTATTTATTTATTATTATGTGCTGTTACACTTCTGCTTTAGTGACATCTAGACCAGAGTAATTTTCAAATACTTAGACATAACTTCTTTTTTTTTCCCTCTGACCTTTCACTTTAGGAAGAGATACAGAGCTATCAAAGACCTGTTGTGTACATAAACTGAGTGACAGGTCTGAAAAGATTTAGGGACCAAGATTGTCTTATGCAAGAAAATGAATATCTGGATGAAAAAAACCATAGTCATTAATGGTATGTGCTTTACGACCTAAGCACATTGCGTAAAATAACAGAGTAATACCATAAAGACCAGTCATTCTTGCTGCAAATGGATGTTTCTAGGAAAGCAATGATGACTTCTAGTTTCAAACTAATGGCAAAGCATGACTTTAAACTTGATATTTGTTGCTCAGACACATCTTAATTTATATATTTAATTAAAAGAGTCTGCTTCTATAATAGACATTAAGAAGTACCACATTTTCAGTTCAGGAGGCCTATAATAATTTCTAGCCTGGAAATTGTCTGACTGTTGGACTTTCTGTTGGTGCTACAGACCATCTGAAAAATAGGAAATGTCATTTTTATTTTCACCTGTCTCATCATTACATATAGCATAATGCTATCAGGAAGCAAGCAGCTACTATTACATGTTTCTAGCTCACAATTTCATCATCACTCTTTATATCATCACTTTACATCAGCAATGACCAAAACCAGTTCACACGATGCAAAATAATTTGGTAAGACAGAAGTTCTTGTTCCCCTTATCCCAGGGAAAATAACTATTTTTAACAACCCTCCAATTCACTGCAGTAGAGCTACTGCCCAAGAGAACAAAGGACATGTAACTAAGTTGATGAATATTTCAAACTGCCCATGACTTCCATGTAGAGTATAGACCTTCCTATAGACAAACTTTGATCATCTCAGAAGCCTTATGGCAAGATCAGCCCTTCCAGCCACTTATCTTCAGGGTGTTGAGGAGACCAAGAACTCCCAAACACCACTTGTTGACCTTTCAGCAATGTACCTTACCCTCTTATTAGACACCAAAACCAGATTGTTTGCTGGCATCCATCAATCTTCAACAATTAAAGGCAAGAGGATATACTGAGGAGGAAAATGTGTATCTGTATGTGAATGTAAATATAAGAAGGAATTTTACATATTTATAAGAAGGAATGAATGTATATATTATGACCATATAATATATATAAGGAATACGTACATATATATATATATATAAGGATGAATGCCTGCACATATTTTAATAATAAATATATATGTGTGTATGTGCATCTGCTGGCCAAAACAGCTTTGATGATTTAAAGCAAATATCTTGATTCACTGAACAACTTTTTTAAGCAATGCAAATTACAGTTTCTAACCTTCCAGTATATGTATCTCCTTAGTTTCTTCATGACAAGAACCAATTGCCAAATAAAGATTATAAGCATACCATAAACTTATTGATCTCATTTCTCCTAGCAAACAGCTTAATGATGGTATTCAAGACCAAGATTTTTGCTTACAAATTAAATGAGTATCTAGGTGTGGATTATATACTGTGCAGAAAGATCTAGCACATTAATCTGAAGTTTTCAGAAGCAATCCAGACCATGCTTTCCTCTTAGTGTCAAATTCTTCAAGGTTCAGAAAGCAAATCTACGATCAAAAATCCAAACACTCCAAGACGATCTATAATATGCTACAGAAGTGGAATTGAAAAGACAAGTCATTCAGTCCAATGAGCTAGATGAGTGTCTGGAAGCGTGTTGAATGTCATCTGCTAACAAGAGCCATCAAGATCAAGGAGTCTAGCAGTGACAGACTGAAATGTTTCCTAAGTAACTCATGAGCTACCATCTGCCTACAGGGATGAGTGAAGAACAACCAGTAGCGAGGAATGTCCAATAAAGAGGTATGATACTAACGAGACCCCAAAACTAATCAGAGAGGCCTGATGAGATGCCACCATATGATTACCTGGCTGATCCTGAATGCTTTGGCTCTAAGATCCTAACGTAGAACTTTTGCTAATATGTGTTTGTTGTCATAATTGATTTTTCAAGATTTCCTCCTCAATCCCTTGCCAGAAGTTGCTCATTACAGAAATCAGGTTACAGTGAAAGTAGTTCCAGATAAACCACACACTCTTCCTTTGGCCCCCTTCTCTTTGAGGAAGCTGTCTGTATTTTGAGCTCAGTTGAGTTCCTCCACTGGCATCTCTGCATCTGCAGGATATCCACCTCAGTCACTTAACAATGCTCCGTTATTACTTTGGGGAGGTAATTACCTGGGGAGATATTACTTAGGGAGGTGTTACTTTGGAGCAGCCTGCAGTGATGTTGCATTTTTATTTAGGGCCTCAAAATGGCAAGAAACAAAATATAGATCCTCATGCACTAGTTTGTGCTTGGTTTGCACTGCTGATTATGTATGTTAGATAGTAGATAAAATATCACTTTCTGGAAGGGAACACAAAGTCAAAACGGGATGCCTGATTTGGCATTATGTGATGTAGCATGCCAATGAATACATCTCAGTCCCAGGTAATAACTCTTACTGAAAGAGTCCGCACACTGATCAAACCTGTAACAAGGGCTTCACAAAGTTTAGTGATCCAAGTCTTTGGAAGGTGTAAATGGGCACAGTAGCTATGGTCAATCCCCATTTCCAACACCTAAGGCTCTCTACGTCTGTTTTTATTGTATTTGTATTGGTAAAGTTGCTCACTGAAGAAAAAAAGGCTGCTTTCTTAGAAGAAATGTTGCCCAAGAGCAGTTTACATCATACACTATCTGGAAGCTATTCTGTGAAACATCGTAATAATTGCTTTTCCTGGACTCAAACACTTATTAGTAGCAGCTAAAGTTAACAGATTGGAAGACTGCCTGGAGATGATGGATGGGTTTTCTCAGATTGTAGATTTCTGGTCATTTTCCATGGCAGCTGTAAATTTAAAAATAATATAAAATTAAGCAGTTGTAGAATAGCATTCACAAATATTACACAGCTACTGACTTAATCATTAATCATCCTAAATTAATGTTAAAGTGTTACATATGATGGGTGAGATTCTGCCCTGGGGTGTATACAGAAGCTTCTCATTGATTACAAATGGGAAATGGCACATATATACGAACACAGAATTTAACCAACTGCTTGTTTGTTTTGCTGGATTTCTTTTTATTGCTATTTAAAGGAGGTGGAGACATTTCTGTTTTAGGAATCCCCTTTCATACTAGTGGTCTGGAAGAAAATGATCAAGAGCCATCATCTGATTTGTAGTCAATATCCCAACACTATCCCTACTCATTTTCAAAGTTGAAGAGCATCAATGCCCTCCAGAGTTCAGAAGTCATTTGATCTGCCTGATGTCCACCTTTGAGGTTGCTGCAGTCAAAAAGCAATTTGTTAACAGAGTGAAGATTTTTGTCCACAACTATAGGACAAACATTGACATTCCCTATAGGCTAAAACACCATTTTTTCCTAGACTGTCCTAATTTACTCTGCTATTTTTTTAATGAAAACATATCTGTCTTCTTCAGATGAATAACTAGAGAGGAGCTGCCTGAGATATGCATGTAAAAAACAAACAAACAAACAAACAAACAACTATGCCCTCTCCTTGTCCAGCAAACCAAATCAGATTCAAATGAAGAAGTCTTGCACTCAGATACAATGATTCCTCACCTTCTGAGCAGAATCTGAAGGTAAAAAAAACTATAATAGCTTCAGCAAGGTCATGGAGATACATGGACTTTTGTCCTGTGAATATCTAGTTCCTCTCAGCTCCTTTTGCACTTACCTAATACTGTTATACAAATTACACATTAATTACACTGTATGTAGGCATATTTATGTCATACATGCAATTAGCATTAATATATACTAGCTACACAACTGAGTTTTCCAGCATTACTAACTCAGTCTTATATTTAATGTCTTTCAGACTCTATGTGCAATACTATGTAGTAGTTACACTGAAAACAACTTACTTGAATGCCAGCTACAGAATACTGTTATCACCAGGTTTTCTCAGGGCCGATTTACTTCTGTTTATCTACAGAGTTTGGTAATAAATACATGTATTTTGGGGCTCTAGGTACATTAAACATACTGAATAGTCAAAGCTTGTAGAAGCTAATTTCCCTGTCATTGCATTATAGTTAAATTGGTTACGCACGTCTCATTCAATTATGTAACTTGAAGAATACCAACAACATAGGTTCCTGATTTCAATAGTACATATGCTGGTTTTAGCACTTACAATGGATCAGCTTTTAGCATGAGACACTACATTCATCATGCTTTGAAATTCGGAGCCACAGTTTGAAATGTAATATTATCTTTGTGTGTGTTGTTAATGGCTTTTCTTTTTATACTTTCTGGATGTATACCATAATATTTTGTTCAAATCAAGATGAGACTGGAAGATAATTCACAATCCATATACACAGGTAAGCATTTACACCATCGGATCACCTGCCTTTATCAGCTTAGTCCAGTAGGTATTTGACCAGCAAAAAAAAATGTGCTTAATACAAAAATAAACTATTTACTATTAAATCTCAATGTGGGGAAAGTGCCAGGTATACTATGAAGTCTTCTTTAACACAACTTCTTTAATGATATTTGTTCTTGTATTAGGCTTACATGGCAAGGTTTTGGTAGCAGTGGGGCCACAGGGCGGCCACAGGGGTGGCTTCTGTGAGAAGATTCCAGAAGCTGCCCCATGTCAGATAAGAGCCAGCTCCAGCC
>VXAL01006830.1:20219-37208 GCA_013399475.1 Chauna torquata | reverse complement strand
CCCATGCTGGAGCAGTTTGCTCCTGAAGGATGGACCCCGTGGTACGGACCCATATTGGAGCAGCTCTTGAAGAGCTGCAGCCTGTGGGAAGCCCACGCAGGACCCGTTCGGGAAGGACGGCATCCTGTGGGAGGGACCCCACGCTGGAGCAGGGGAACAGAGAGTGACCATGAAGGAGCGGCAGAGACGCAGCGATATGGGCTGACCGCAGCCCCCATTCCCCGTTCCCCTGCGCTGCTTGGGGGGAGGAGGTAGAAAAGGGTGGATGGGGGGAAGGTGTTTTTAGTTTGCTTTTAGTTTCTCACTGCTGTAGCCTGTTAGTAATGGGCAATAAATCACATGACTCTCCCTTATGCTGAGTCTGTTTCACCTGTGATGGTAACTGGTGAGTGATCTCCCTGTCCTTATCTCAATCCATGAGCTTTTCTTCATCATATTTTCTGCTCCTGTTCTGTCGAGGAAAGAGAGTGAGAGAGCAGTGTGGTGGAGCTGAGCTGCCCATTGGTGTGAAACCACCACAATTCTATGTGGAAGGCACTCTGATACTGCAGTAGTACAGAAGGAACAAGGAGAAAGGAATGGTTAAATTAATATCCACAGAAACTGACATACTATTATGATTTCAGCATTGTGCAATAGCAATAAAGCACATATCAAATGGATTAAAAACTGGCTGACATCTCAAAAAACTAAGCATCAGCTGGGATTTGAGACTGAATGAATGTTCCCAGTAATCCCTTGGGTTCTGTACAAGGCCTAATATTCTTTAGCAGTTTCACCAATGGTCATGTAAACATATCCCTGAATACAATCTGTGAATGATATGAGTTTGGCAGGATGGTATACAGCGATGAAGACTAGGCAGTCAAACAGAAATCGGGAATGGTACAGGAAAGAACCACAAAATTATTCAAAGGATAATTCCTTGCAGTAAAAATGAAAAAAAAAAAAATTTAAGAGTTCCATCTGTTTATCAGAAAGAGTATGGAAGGGGTTAGCTGTATATATTAGTAACTCGCATGGGGAAGCACCAAGTAAGAAAGGACTCTTCCATCTAGCAGAAGAACCATAGGCTGGAAACTTAAGTCAGATACACCAAAATTGAAAGTAACATGCCTTTTTAATAAAAGTGTTTATCCATTGGAAAACACTTTCCAGGGATATACCAGATACATTTTATGATCTCTTAAAACCAAGAGGAAGACATGCTTTAGCAGAAAACAAAGGGTTTTTTTGTTTAATATAAGAATAACAGGAGATAGTGTAAAGATATATAAGCAGACAAATTGATCCTATTCTACGTGTGTGGATCTACACAAATTTACCAGAGCCAACATTTCCTCATCTGTATTTGGTATGAGGAATGAAAAATGATCAGTTCAAGAAAAATTCTGCAAACTTATTTTACATTTGGATTCTACACTTTATTTGTTTCCTAACTCATGCTCAGTTTCTTGTTAAGACAATTGCTTATTAAGCACTGTCTTCTAAGGAGGCGGATTATCATTTTTTAATCTTACCTTAAGGGATGTTATGAAAGAAAACGTTTATCAGATGTTTAGAATGTGCAACAGTCTGCAACACAACTTGTCTTGCAACACTGCAAGTTGCTAGAGAGAATGGCCCTTATTTGTTAGCTACAAACCTCAGGTAAAACGCAAGGAAGAAATGCAACTAATCTTAGTTTAGTAAATATTATCAGAATAATAATGAAAATACTACCACCACATACGCTTTGAACTACATGGTGGCATTAAAGCGTGCCTCAGTGTTAATTTTAAAATAATTAGAACCGCAATAGAACTTCAGATATTTTCTGCTTCTATCAAATAACAATAATTAATAACTGTTAGCATCTTCCCCCCTCTTCCATTTTGTAGCATATTATAACTCCTGGAAACTTGCTGAGCCAGCTACCGTAGCAGAAACAGACGGTATATCCATTCAAAACAACGTGACTTAAAGCAGAATCTGTGTGTTTGCTTTTACATGGTTAGAACAAAAGGTTCCATTGCTGCTTTTACAGCCAGATAGCATTTTATAATGTGTTCTGAAATTTTGGGAAAGTCAGGTTATAATGTTGGTTTAACACCAGACAGTCTGTTGTTCAGATGTAAGATCACTGCAATGTCCAGTCTGTGAAAACTTTAGTTTTTCTTTAGATATTAAAAAGACCACTGAAGTAATCCACAAAGAGCTCAGGCCTCAGGAAAGAAGTCTGAAAAGCAAACACTGTAAAAGCTTGGTCAGACACGATTATGTGGCTGACAATTACATATGATAACAATTAAAATGATCTGATCCCAACCATGTGGCATCTTAATACAGCAGATCTCCAAGCAAATAACGTGTCACGTAATGGGTTTTGATTGATGTTGTCAGCAGCCTTTTGACTGTTACAGATACCTTCCCATCAATGCCTCAGAAATCAGTGGAGAATATTGACCTCATCCTAAACTGAAAGTATTTGCCTGTACCTAAATAACATCTCTGGTTTTAATGTTCAGTAACCTAACATTCTTGGGTTACTGGATGATTTGATACATGCATACATGGTGTCCAGCTGCTTACTTCCAGTTGCAAATAACTCAGCTAATACATACATTAGTGGTTTTAGCAAAAACCCTAGATGTTTTCTGAGAGGTCTTTACGTTACCTGCCAGTACAGCTCTGAGAAGATAAGTCTGATTACAAGCCAGCTGAAGCACTCCAAACAACTGCTGAAGTCCATGTGTTGGTTGGCAAAGGGGACCTAACCAGAAAGCATAAGGAGCTGCCAAGGAGCTGCCACTGAGCAGCATGAGCCTACTCTACTGCCGACTTTAATTTGCGTTAAAAAAAATAGGGATGAGTTAATGATTGCTAAACCAACAAATCATCCTTCTATTGGAGGAGCCCCAGAGGACATTCTGTCTCCAGTGGTGGTATAACCAGTAAGCAAACACATTGTCACATTGCCTAGAATGGGCACACAAAAAGCAGAGGGGATCTGACCAGGAATTTGGAGTATTTTCATGGTGCCAGCCTCCACACATGTTCTTGGCTTGGCCTCCTGCTCCTTATTTTCCTTTAGACCAGCATGAGGGCACAGCCCAAAAACTACTCTTCAGATCTGTGATGCAAGTTTTATTGTTTCCTTCTGTGTACTGTTAAGTAGGAAGAGAAACATAATGTCTTAAAAACGAATTGAGGAATAAAACCATACATTTGTTAGAAGGATAGCTTTTGCTACCATTGTTGTTTTAAAAAACCAGCCTTTTCTGTTTTGGCATCTAAGTCATGATTGCAACATCTCAGCTGGAAAAACAGCTGTCTCTTCTAACCATGGCTGCAATGAACACAGTTGTTCCACTGTAGGCTGTGGAGACCTACAGTCTATTATAAGAGCATGTTGAGAATGAAGGTTTAGTTAAGAAGCTGCAACATTTTTTTTCAGTGTTGTTGATGGTCAGCAAAAATCTTATGTGTTATTCACATCAGTTTCACTGGTCTGACAGAGCATGTTATCCAGTCACAGTGCAAGATCTTGCCTGTGTTTTAGATGTATGGGGTTTTATATCCAATGCATTGTGATTTTTCCCATTCTTTATAACAGATCACACGAAAGATCAAGAAATAAATGAAGCAATAATCCTGATGGGCAGACAATACAATGCAGCAGTTACTCATAACACCTCAGTCATAAAGGCATTTCTCTTCCGAGTTAACAATTCTACAGTGTACATCACAGCTTTATCTAAATGGCATTTCCAGTGAGTACTGGTCATTTGACTGCATGATGAATGTCATCTAACTGTGAAGGAAATACATTGGTTTTCCAACAGTAATGAGAGGAATTATCTAGAGTGTCCATGTTAAATTAGAATCACATATTGGCCTTCTGCAAGAAAAATTATGTTCTTTGTATTTATGCACCAAAACTGGCTAGGATCACAGAACAGATTTACCAGAAGAGCAGTGAACTGCAACACACCACAGAGGACAAAAATTCCATATTCATTTAAGTCAAAACTTTCAGCACCAATAAGAAGACCACATCCCTTGTCCTGAATTGCAGATAATTGTTTCCAAAAAATTACTGATGTCAATCAAGTCATGTGATACTTAGACTTTACAGAGGCAAGATCTCAACTTTGTGCAAGAATACAGTAGATAGAATGTCCAAGTCATTAATGGGCCATCAGTAGAGCAATCAATACAGCATGTGAACAAGTCAAATCTGTATAAATACAGATGTAGCCATACATCTGTAAAGATATAGCCGTAGCCATATTCTCCAAAGAACTGGGTGAACAGTAGGACAGAGCTAGTTCAAGCGATATATAGTTTCCATCTCTGATGTCCAACACTGTAGATTCAGAGGCTACTTCATAAGAAAAATGCACCTCTTCACTGGAAATTGTTTGTATTGCTGACCTCTATGAGACAAGAAATGAAATCTCACCAGTCATAAAGGAATGGGCCTCAAGGAGAACAGTGTGCCAGCACAGCCCGGATCAGTGCCTTGTCTGCATGCTGCGTAGCGGTTCGTGGCCTTTGACTTGCCATTGTGCAAGTTCGTCTCAATCATTTGAAGCTTTTTAGAGTATGGGAAAGAAGGAGCACAGTATAGGTTTCACACACTGGTCCAGACCAGAGGGGTGTGAAGGGAATACTTTTGTTCCACGTGGCACAGCAGAGACCCGTCTTCCCTTGTGCTGCTGAAGCATGAGCAGAGGTGATTAGCATGGGACCAAGGCCTCCCATTTTCTTCATGCAGAATCTAATATAGACGGACTTCGATCTTTAGGGGGACCTCGACCACAGTGTGAAATAATAATTATGATAACACAACAGTAATAATAGGTACAGATAGCAATGCTGAACCTTGAACATGTATCCATTATAGATACATAAATATTCAGTTGTCTACAAGAGAAGAAGAGCACAGGTCATAGACTCTTTAGCTTTGTTTCCCTCCTACACAGCCAAACATAGGCAGAGAAATTATTGAAATACATTTATTAGCTGATAAATAGTGTCTTTTCAAATTAGTATGAAAGGAATTTGGGGAGTTGGTCTGCTAATTTGTATCTGAGAATTTACATAATATTAGAAACAAACAGAATATTTGAGCTATGGAGGAATCTACAAAACAGCCAGAACAGCAGAGACTTTCTTTCAAAATGGGACAATAGAGGTTGCAACACATCTAAATTCCCTGCAACGTTTTGAAAAACTTAGCATGTACCTGCAAATCAATTGCAGGCCTCAAGTTGTTATTCAATTGATCATATATGAGTTTTTTTTAGAATAAAGGAGAAATACCCATCCACCATAGGTTGGGTGACCTCTGGGCTGGCTTCCAAAGGCCAGAATAACTTATCCAGCCAATAGCCACACTTTCCTGCCATGTCCTTCACTGATGCCCTCAGTCACAGGGAGGCAATAAATTGCAAGCTGCTAAATTAACAAAAAGGTGGCCAGCAGCTTGGTCTTAACATCATTTTTGCACAGGATCCTATGCTTCTACACCATTGCAAGATAGGAATTGCATCCATCCTAATTCAGGCATGCCCCCATCACATGATGTGAACAATCCTGTGATAAAAGTATGAGTGGATTTCAGCCTTGAGGCAGGCACTGTTTGAACCTCCTCATCTGTTGCCAAAATGATCATTTTGTGAAGGAAGTGCTTGCATTTTGATTTTCTAATGGATGTTCTTCTCATCATGTCAGAGGTTATAGCGTTTGAATTCATAAAAGAAGACATAATCTTCCAGACCAAAAGGCTGGGACCAACACAAGGTATGTGGAGTACATATATACAGAGTAAACAGACAATTATTACTTGTTGCCAAATCTAATGCACCAGAACTTGACTTTGGAGATACGCAGCAAGAGTCTAGCATTTTCCTGAACATAAGTAGTGTCTTTCTGTCACAATGATTCATTCATGATAGCGAAAACTTATCTGTGTTTCAGCTGTATGCAGGAAAGGAGCAGCCTTGCTTTGAGAAGTCAACACTCTGAGAACAGAGGGGCAAAAACATGTCCAAGGAGTAAAACATTCAAAGATCATCAACAGTGAGATTTTCTGTAAACATCGTAGGAAGAGAATAGATAGAATGAAGGTGGAGAAGGTAGTGGCCTGGTGATAGAATTCAGGGAAGCTGAAAATCACCAGTGGGGCTGCATGGAAGAAGCCAAATATCTCTGTTATTTTCTGATCGAAAGGAATCAGTTGAACTCCAAACTCACTGAAAAGCGATGAGCCAGTGGTTCCGAGAGGGCTTGAAAATAGGGAGGTGGGGCTGCTTGCATAGTTTTGCTTGGCATAATTTCATTTTTCACAAAAACATGGGGGAACAATAATATCCTAAAACTCTTCCAGGCAGTTATTAATTATTTTTCTCCCTTGGATTACAACACACACAAACATAAACAACCCTTTCAGTTATGTTGGTCTACAGTTCTGTCCAGGCTTCCCATTTGGAGCTGGTGTGGAGCTGTCCCACTCTGTGTGTTGCAAGTCTCTCCCCTTGGAAATGCACTTGGGCTGATGCCTCGAAGTGACATTTGAAACCTGCCCATGCTGCTTTGCTTTTTTTTTCCCCCATTCTTGTTGTCAGACTCATCATGCTGAGTCATATCTGCAGCTAGATCACAATGATTATCCTGAAATGTCAGCAGCTGCTCTTTTCACCCCCATATGGTGCCAGATTTAGGATGAGGTTTCCCTAATGCATAAACAATGACTATAATTGTGGTTTTTGACAATCAAGGTATCACAGAGATGTTATTTTGTTAAAAAATAAAAAATAAAAAATGCATTTCCACAGTTGTAATGAAGGGTTGGGTCACACTGACCCATATGTTTCTTTGTAGTTCACCCCAGAGAAAGTCTGTGACATAAGTGAATCCCTGTCAGCATCGCTGTTGGTCATCAGATGTTGTTTGACAGGGGAAACAGCTAAAAGCTTTATCATTTTATATCTTCCTAACCATAAGAGCATGATTTGCCTAATTCCAGAGATGAATGATAGACAAAAACCTGGCTTTAACTCCTATACTCTTAACTTCAGTGTAATTTCCTTGTGAACCTCGGATAGCTCTGTCTTCTCCCATGTGCTCCTTAAAGTTACCTGCTCTCTTTAAAAGTCAACTAAAAATAGCTGAGGTATCAGAAAAATAATAACTAAATAAACAAACAAACAAACTGGCAGAAGATGGCAAAAGTAATGAAAACCCAAGGCTCTGCCTCTTCTTTCATTTATAGATATGCATCAAATGTATCTCCACTATCTAGCAACTGTGGAGACAGATGATTGTGGAACTGTTGTCAGTGAGAGGCAAATCCAGTCCCAGCACCTCCATTCTGTATTTTAATGCCACATAAAGCAATACAGAGATAAATGAAAGATAAGCAAGTAGAAAGCCCTGTAAGGGCAAAAGCAGGGTGAATATGCTGTACTATTGTTGAGGATTGGCAGAAGAGTCATTGAAGCTGATGGAAGTAACCACCACTCTTCCTTTAAGATAACAGAGTCAAGGTAGTTCTTTGATGAGGTAATACAGGTTTCCAAGACAAGGCAAAAATACACCTAAATGTTGAACAATGTGGGCAGACGGCACTGCTGGTTATTGCATTGGGTAAGGATATATTTGTGTGTATGCATGTACAGTAATACAAGGTAGCTGAAACAGAGAAAGAAATAAGCTTTAAACACAGCAGTTAAAAGGAAGCTAGCTAGGCATAAACGCCTAAAGGGAGAGCTTATTGGGGGTACTGAATGAAAAAAATGTGTTACAAGCAAAGATACCGTCTTTGGTGGTTTGATTGCATCTGCAGTCAGAGAAACAGGAGTCTGCATGTTCTTTGTAAGTAGGTAGAGCTGCATGCAAGAAAGGCCTGACTCCATCAATGGCTTAGCTTCCTAATCAGAACAATATTTGTGGCCATCTGTGTCAAAGGAAAGAATATTATAGGTAGTGAAACAGACTAAAAGGAAGACTACAGACAAACCTACACTGTCCTGGAAAAGCTAAGGATGTTGTAATGAATTAAATCTTGTTGTAATGAATTAAATTCATTATGTTGTAATGTATCAAAAGCCACATGTTCAGAAATTATTGCAAATGCAAAATGCTTTCACAGATAGCAACACTGACACTAGCAATTTTTCAGTAAAAGCAACTTTCCTGAAGCTTAAGCCAGCCCTCAGAAATGAACCTAAGATGCTGCTACTCTACAGACAAGAGGTTCAGATGTGGTGAGACCAAAGTGGGATGTAGTTCCAGAGCAGTGTCCTTCTGTGAGAACCGTCTCCACACTCACTACGTAGGTGCTTAGGCCTCGTCCTCAAAGGTGGCTTAGACAGCTAAGCCTAAGGTCCTATCCCCTCCTTCCCCTAAAACAGTCAGTGAGACTGGATTTTAAGTACCCGTGGTACATATAATAGCAGATGGGTCTAACCGTTTTGCTGGTTTCAGCCTTTCCTAGACAAACCTCTCCGCTGAAACCCTCAGATGAGATGAAAACTAGTTGGACATACGATCACTGGGTGACCTCTGCAGTAACCTGAAGTGTACATGTTATACTGCTCTTGTAGCATCAAGTAGTACGCGTCACCCTCCTGGGTAGGTGTTCATTTGGATCTCTAGTGCTAAAACCACAGAGCCCTTCCACAGCTGCAACTGAAAAGCAAGATTGCTCTGATTGGAAGCTATCCTGATCCTTCAGAACTAGGCACAGAAGAAAATACGTAGGATGCCAAACATAGAGTCCCAGTTGGATTTGCTTTACACACCTTTACTTTACCTGTGTAGCTGTTCTCTAGCTATCTTGTTTCACCCGCTTGGATAAGATTCATCTGCTTAGATCTAGTTGTCAAGGAGTTAGGCATCTAGGATAACTCATTTTCCTAGACTTCCTTTACAATTGTGGAGATAGATGCTTACTTCCTGAAAACAAGTCACCATCCTAACAAAGAAATCTAAGTTAGATATCTCTGAAAAATAGTACAGCCTATCTTTCTTCCTCCGTTGACTGCAGTGGGAGCCTAGAAAAATAGTCTGAATGCACTCCTTTGGGATAGCAGAAGTCAAATGACACAAATACTGGTTCTTGTGTACTGGGACATGGTGCATTGTCAAATCTTTCTCAGGGGCATCTGTGGTATCCTGGATGTAACTTTTCTTTGCCCTTCTGCCATCACATGCTTTTGCATTTGCATCTGTGTTACCTCTGTTAGTGTGGACTTGGAGCGCCTTTCATTTGGATGCTGCTTGTGTAACCTTTCTTTTGTGTGTCAAAAAAGACACTGTTAAAGGGAGTGAGCTTATGAGAGCAGAATATCTGAGAAGAACTCTGAGAAAAGATAGCCACTGGACAGGCTGCTTCAGTGTCTCATCTAGTGAGCAGACCTCACCTGGCTTCTTTTCATGAAGGAGCACTACTTGCCATTCAGTATTCCTCCATCACAAAAAGTTGTGTCTGGTGGGGAAAAAAAAAAAAAAGAGTACTTGTGTCAAAAAGGTGTGGCTTGTTTTGGAGATTAGAGTTGAGCACTGTGGCTGTCTGAAAGAAGAGTAGTAAGAAATTAGAGCATTTCAAGCTGTCTGCCAGTCTATAAGAGGTAATAGAAGTTTGGTTTATTGTTCCTCCAGCATAATGTATAAGGATGATTTGTAATGAGGCAAAATCTAGGGTAAAAAGCTCTTGCTGTAATACTTTGCCTTCAGATATCTTAAGAGGTAATCTGTGGTGGGCATGCTTGCTGTAAATCAGAGGCTATGTCTTTGCATTTAGAAGTCACTGTTATTATGCTAAAGGGTGTATGCTTACCTAGTTCAAGTATGGCATTTGGAAAGAAGTAATTTCACCTCAGAGTGGAAGTTTCCCTGGGGCACAAATCCTCAACAGTGAAATTTTGTATGTGTACTTTGACAAATGCATGCCCAGTGGGCATGTGCCAAATTATGCCTTTGAAGCCATGGAAGCCTGGCTGTGGGAACCTAGAACCTTGAAGAGTTTCTCAAGAGAGAGGAAGCAGAGCCAGCTGGACTCATTTTCAACAGACAGAAATTTAATTGCTAGCTACTAGCTACTACATCAGAAAAAAAATCGTTTCAGGGACCTGGAACATGCTGCTGTGAAGCTCTCTTTAGAGGAGTCGGGTGGCAGCCTGACTGACCCATCCAGATCCCACTCTTTGCACATTATTTTTAACTCCAATATTTACTGTCACGGTAAAATGTGATCGCAATTATAAGAACCAGCACATAGCTGTCATTAATCAGCATCTAAGAACAAACTGCAAATACTCTGCTTTCGAGTGTAAGCCAGCGGAGCAAAGAACAATTTCTCTAGATCTAATGCATATCAGTTCAGCAGACTTACAGACATGAAATTAAATTTATGTAGGAAAATTAATGTCCAGCTCCTTATGCAATAAGTGTTGGGTTTTTTTTTCCCAACCCAGTGGTGGCTGGGCTCTACCTTCCTCATTCCCTGAGACATAACCTTGCAGCCCCTGAGAGGCTGGCTCCTATCTGCGGTAGCGGATACCTGTCTTCTGCTCCATGAGCTCTTTTTTGACTTCATCATTCTTCAGTGCTCACAAGTAGGTCCTACGTCTTCCTTAACTCACACAGACAATACATGTGTTATTTTGTCTGTCCACCAAAAGAGATAGAAGATTGGACTAAAACATCGACCTAAGAACAGGAAGTGTGCATAGTGTGACATAATAACTCAACATCACTGTACTATTAAGGTAAATGTTTCTGTAGCAAAGTCATTACTTTACAAAAATAGCAGTCATGATAATAACAAAAAGTCCTACTGAGGGAAATTAACCTATGAAAGGGGGCTCAGGAGGGGTTGGATTATACCTTTGTCACTACTCTGAGGTCAGAGCTAATTGGCAGACAACAAAGCTTATGAACCCAGAGCAGATTGCTGTCTTCTGCTTTTCTCCACTGACAGATGAGCACACCACTCCCTCTATTACTCTTGTGATTTATTTTTACTTGTACGCAGATAAGATCAGTGCATCATTATGTTGGACTCTGTACCAACATGGAGCAAGAGCACCTCCACTACACAGCTTATGATCTGGACAGAGAATGGGGGTGAGGGTGAATAAAGGAAACATTTGTTCCTTCCCTTTTACATGGGGAACAAATGCTCTAATCCATAGTCACGTAGGTGCTTTGCTGAGTTGGATCTAACAGACTCACAACCACATTAAAATATCTTCAAGCAACAGCTGATCTGCTGCCTCCATGCACATCCTTTTACTGCGCAGTAAGGGGAAAGTAACCAGAACTCTTTCACTACAGGCTAAACCAGCACTGCCATTGTATGACAAACATTTTTTACCTCCCAAAATAACTGTTCCTGCAGAGTGACTTGCACTGGGGAGCTGGTGAAGGTTAAAAGCAATCCAGCAAAAAAGCAAATCCAAAAAACCTCCCACATTTTAAATCAGATTCGTTCCCCTATCAGGGATACAATCTCCTGGCAGCAAAGTTGGTTGTACTGGCTTAATTTGCTGGTATAACTACACTTTGGATCCCATCAGCCTGTGTTTGTCCTGGGTAAGAGTGCACACAAGGACAGTCACTGCTGTTCAACTGAGACACAATAGCTTGTTAAATTGTCATAAACTGATCATAAGTCTGAGTCCCAAATGGCTTACCCGAGGTCACCCAGCAGTTTGAGACACACCCAACAACTGAACAACATCTCCGGAGTCCAGCTTAGTGCCAAATACAATGGCACTTTTCCTCTCTAATTGCAGCCAATTGTCACTGTCTTCTGGTGGATGTACCCAGGAGAAAATGGACATGGGAACGAACTGGGACTGTCCAGTGAGCCCTTCCAGCTTCAGCTGAGGCATGCTGGCAGGGCTTCATCAGGAAAACTGCATGGTTCCACCAGGTCCTGTCTCTCCAAAGACAACGAACTATTAGATATTGTTGAGTAACTCCGAGAAAGTTCTTGTGATATGTTTAGGTGTTGCTGTCAGACAACACGTTTCAAGGAGCGTGGACATCAGCTGCAGAAATAAACATTTTTGACCCTTGAGAAGCTTGTTCAATTCAATGCCTTCCTTTCCCGTGCATCCGAGTGGCTGAGTGGTTAGCGCTATGCAGTGCATAGTTTATTAGCATTCTATAACTAACATGGGAGATGTAAAAATGAAGTAGCGGGGCAAAGGGATGCAGTGCTGGAGGAACGCTGCTTTCCACAAGCCGTGTAAACTCTAATTAATAGACAAAGGGCTCTATTCTTTTCCCGTGTTTAACTCCACCCGCCTCTTCCCTTCCCTTTAACCATACCCCTTCTCACCCTCCAGTTTACAGTAGCATATACAGGGCCTGACAAAAGCCCACACAAATCAATGCCAACACTCCCATTGACTTCAATGGGCTTTGTAACAAGCAAAGAGAGAAGAGAATAGGTGATTATTTTTCCTTTGCAAATGACAAGTCCCTTGCCAAATAAAACAATCCATATAGTAGTCATAACTGCTTTATATTGTGCAATGCATGGGCATAATTACTCCAACCCTCTAAACAGTTAGCAGCAGTTGGTCTCTGTAATGCTTGGAAAATTATTTTAAATAGACTTTGTATGTACAAAATAGGATTTTTTTTAGACTGCAAGTACCTAGGGTCAGATCTCAGCAGTTGTTACCACCATATCTGCACTGACCCCAAAAAGGAGGGTCAATTTGCACATATAGAACTGTCCCAGACCAGCACTTGCCGCACAGTCAAAATCATTTTGATGTCCATGAGCAGTTCTCTCAAAGCCATAAACGTAGGGTCAACCCTGCTGCAGATGTTCAGCCAGTTACCTAGGCATGATCTCGATTAATGACTGACCTGGCACTTTGAATTCAAGCGGACTTCTGCCTACATAATACTCATTGCATATGATCACGTGGACACTGAAAGCACTGGGTGAACGTTTCCACTTCAGCACGTAAGTACCGTGTGGTCTCTGAGCCATGCATCTGTACTACATCCCTCAGAGGAGAGTGTGCCAGCCTCCCCGCATAGCAGCTGGGGAACTGAGCCACGTGTTTTCAGAGGTACTGAGATATCGCCCTCTCAAATCAAGTAGCGTGAGTCTGTAGGCCAACGTGACTTCACAAAGTCATACAAATAGAAATCCCAGTGTAGAACAGGCTATTGAGTCCAAATCTGTCTTGCCTGGCGACTTAATCAGACTATCTGTCCGCGTCTCTATAACATCTCCACCTATCTTCCCTACCCTACAACAGGGCATATAAAGATTCCTTCACATTTTCAAAAAAAAAATTCCAATGGTATTTTAAAAGTTATTTTCTTTTCCCTCAGCTGCCTCCACAGTTTGTCTGCTTAACAAAACGCAAAATGTATGAAAAAATATGGAAAAAAAAAACTATTGCTAATTGAGTGTGCTAGTATGCTCTGGACTTCCAAACATCTTCGTTCCAAAAAACTGCATACTTTTTTGGCAACACTTGGACAGAAATGATCCAACTGTATTGAAGTTTAGGTGATATGCAAATTGCTCTTATTCAAAATGGTGTATGGAATATTATTTTTCTAATCCTTCAACTAAAATACAGTTTGTGGCTGTTCTTCTTCTGTCTGCCTGATTAAACATCCTTGAAAAAAACATGCATGGGATTACAAAAAAGAAAAATAAAAAGGTTTCTTTTAATCAGTAATTAAGTAGCAATTAAGTACAATTATTACAATTTGTATCTAATTTATAATATCTGTAGAAAGAACAGATGTAATTTATCCTCCAATAGTCAACAGCATTTGGCTTAAGCAAAGCCACCTTATGCTTTCCTTCACATTTACAACAGAAAAGGACACTGCAGATGGTGAGCTAATGTGCCTTAGCCAAGGGGTGGGAACGTTCAGCTGAGGGGTAGGAACTGCTCATGAAGCTTTAAGTCAGTCATCTGGAAGTATGTGAAAATACCTGTACAGACAACATAAGATTTTCCTACTGCCTTCAGTAGAGGAATCCTCCCTTTAGGTCAAATGATAAAATTCTTCAGGTTTTTAACCTGAAGTAGGAGCTCTCACTTTTGTGTGGTGGGTACAGTTAACTGTTCCATGTTGCAATGGACCTTTGCAAAATGCCCCTCATATGCATTTTGCTATAAAATATGAAGAAAATTGGTCATTTTCATTTGCTGGTTGTAGGGCAAGGATTCTTCATTAACAGGCTATGAAAAATTACTTAGTTTAGTGAGCTACTTAGTAAGTCACAGGAAAACAAAAATCGTTATAAACTCCAAATTAATTTCTTTAACTCCACAGTTTTTAAATAAAGGAAATACAAGCATGAGTTTGGACTGTCTGGAGTCAGCCAATCTGACTATTTTCTGCCATGGATGCTTTCAAATAAAACTGTTACAAAGTTTTATTTGGTGTCTAACCTTGCTTACGGTCCATCTGAGCCATACATGACTTGATTGTAAAAAATTGGTCCTTAGATACAGCTGATTACCACAGAGCTGCGTTCGGGTGATGGATGCCTATAAAAGCACCTTGGAAACTTTTTTGGAATCACACAGTATAAAACAGATACTCTTACAGACCAGAAGCTTTGCCATGTGAGTAACAATGGCAAATGCATAAAACAGGCCTCTTGCAAAGGTAGCCTTATGAATCTGGGTCAAGAAGTAGAAACTGCGTGTGGATGGCTCTAGAACGTCCTTCAAGCTCACCAGTCTGAATGCATGCCCTGGCCTTATCCTGATGCCCTACCAGGGCAAGAGTTGCTCTCCTGGGCGCTGCTGCCTCTTGGGGAAGAACATGCCCAAAGGCAGCTGCAATAACTTCCAGCCAGGTCCCTGACGCAACAAATGGGGCCAGGAGAGCACTGTGGTGTGCACACAGTGGTCCCTCGATTCACAACCTACAAACATTTTGAATTTTCTCACAGTACGAGTGCTAGCTCTGACCAGCCCGACTCTAGAATTGCTTGGGACTTGAAATGGCAAAAGAACCTGTTGAGATATTAAACTCTAGCTCATTCAAGCCAGTGTTACTTTGGAGAACCAAACAGGCCTGTAGTTTCGTCAGTGACAGAAGCCTCGCATGGTTTGTGGGATATGTCAGCTAAAGACTTCACGGATTTCTTGCCCCTAGCATGAACAATGTAAATCTGTTCAAAAAATCGTTATACAACAAAAACCTTATGTTTTCAAACTGACGTTGATGGGTTTTGGATGGAATGTACCATTAAAACCTGTCCATTTTAAAGTGATAATAAGGAGACAGATGCATATTCAAACGTTTCTCTTTTTAATTTTTTTCCAACAGCTAATCTCTTAAATGAGAGTAATCAGAAAATAGGCATTCTAATTCTCTTGTGGGGAAGAGAAGGCGCCAGAGATCAAGTGATAACCATGCTGTGTCTCGAGCCATTCTCATGAGACTTCAGCTATGTGTGAACCCAAATCAGAGAAGAGATTTTTAGGCGCTGTGTCTGCCAGAATTCAAACAGCAGACACACTTCTGCTCTCGTGGCACAAACCCAAACTGTGGACAACCTCAGTTTCAAAAAGCTTTGCAGAATGTCAAGCTTGCTTATTTTGCTTTAATTTACATTAAAATCATTCTCACACACAAATACCTCAAAGCTAAAAGAACAATAAGATTGAGAAGGTAGTCATTCAAAAGGTAGAAAGTGACCGACATGAGGTTACGTATGCAACCCAAATTCAGTTCCTCATATGAGCTAGCTCATGATTAGACATGCTTTAATTACATGGCCACACACACTTTGTGCATGAGGACACCAATAACACAGGCTAGACGTATTAGAGGAACAAAGTTATAAGGAACAGCAGAATAATATCATGTGCTGTGCTGGACAGTCTTAACAAAAGGACACTTTTACCAGTCTGCATGGTAAGAAATGGATACAGCAGCCCAGCTCTGTCCTGGATGGTGGAGCTGGGAGGCTGTGAAGCTGCCCTGCTGCAACATGTTCCTTCCCTCCACCGTGCCAGTGACCTCTTGCACACGTGTGTGAGGAGAAAAGGAGATAGCAGGCTATGATGTAGTGGTGTGGCGGGTAACACCACCAAGGGAATTGCTGACAGAAAGGGGTAGACTATAGCCAAGGTTGATCCCTAGCCTATGATCCGTTTTATTTTCTGTGGCAGTCTGGAGTACAGTACTGACAAAGCTGCTTTTTGTTGATGGTTTTTTTTGTTTGTTTGTTTGTTTTGGCATTTGCTGGCAATTCCATGGCTTTTGTCACCTCTTCTCTAAATATTTTTTTTGTTCAGCCTTGCGCCTTTGAAACTTTATACCCAGGTCTAGTTATCTTTGCTTTTCTAGCCCTCTGAACAAAGTAGTCACTATCTTGTAAGCAAGCGTGGACTCATCTAGGCCTAAAGTTTTATTCAACAAAAGACCCCAAAATAATCGTTATGGCACTAATGATCTGCTGTCTGAAAACACACTAGCACCCTCTGAACTGCCGTGGGTGTTACAGATACTTGGTTTGACTTTTACAACCACTTCAGTGTGCAGGCGTTGGCTTCCTCGAGCCCAAGTCAAGTTACCACATGAAGGACAGCGGGGGGCGGGCAGCCCGGACAGAGGGCTCTCATCTCCCAGATAATAGCGGCAGACTGGGCCGGAGCAGCTTTCATCTCCCTCCCAAGTCATCATTTGCCCCCTCCCGTCGCCACGTCCCCGGCGAGGCACCCGGCAAGGGAAGCCCGCAGCCCTCTGAGGGAGCCCTCCTGCTCGGAGCTCGCTTCGTTCCCTGGCGGGCCTGGCGGGCTGGGGTGACCCAGTTTCTGTGGGGATCGCCCATCAGAGAGCAAAGCGGGATGAGCGCCATTCTCCGCCGCTGGGCAGAGCTCCGGGGATGCCACCGTAATCGAGAGGTCTGAGGAGGTTTTAATCAAACCGCTGCGGCCGGGCCCCGCCGGCCCGCAGCCCCGGCGGCGGGGAGGCCGCGGCGGGGCC
>VXAL01006828.1:8397-54088 GCA_013399475.1 Chauna torquata | reverse complement strand
TGTGAAATATTATTATTATTATTATTTTAATTAAAGCCTTAGGAGCGAGAACGAGGAGTTCTTACTGATTTTGATGAATTAGCTTAGTCTTGGAAGTGTAAGATATGTAGGTGCTAAGGGCTGATACAATGTAAGAAAAACTTTAACAAGCTTCTGCTAATACATTTCCTTAAATAACTTTCTTTAAACAATAAATTGCAATATTTTCAACAGATCCCCTGTAAGCAGCTTGCAGATTCGCTATGATCAATCAGGGAACAACTGTGGGGAAAATTTGCCCCCAGTAGCAGCCAGCATAGAACAGCTTCTGGAGAGGCAATGGAGTGAAGGACAACAGTTTTTATTAGAACAAGGCACCCCTAGTGACAGTAAGTACTTGCATTCTGTTATGGTACTGTTTTTGTTGTTACCTGTGTTGTTCATAACTGCCACTCAGTCATTGTCCAAAAATTTTTAAAGCCTTGTTTTCTGTTGTAAATGGAAATATAAATGTAGTGTTGAATTACAACATAGTTCTATGTGTGGCAGTTGGCTTCAGTAGGTTACAAGAGAGTTTTCTATCTAGATTTTTATGGATGGGAAAATTGCATCATGCAAGAGGAAGTGACTTGTAGATCTGGCTGGTTGGCTGCAGAGTTTGGAAACAACTTCTGGACTCTTAGATCCACTACTGTACACTTGCGCAACTTTTACAAACTGTGGATTAGTAAAGCACAGTTCCCCAGTTTGCTTTGAATTATGTGATATAAATGGGTAATTTTTTATTATTATATATTTCATTTTTAAAATCTAAACTGCCTACTTCTGATGCTGCTTTAAAAAATATTTACAAATGTTAGGCATGTGTCCTACTGGGCTTTCATATCTTTATTATGTATTGTGTTTCTCATGAAATTCTCAAAGTAAGCAAATCATTATTTTTTCAAGTTATGTTTAATTAGGATGGAATAGTCCAAGAATGAATACACTAAATGCAGAAGTGATGAGTAGATCACTTGGATGTCTATATTCCAGAAAATATCAGTATCAAAGGAAATGATTGAATACATTTAAAAAAAAAAATACCAGCTTGGTTTTTGTGTTATATTTCATTGAACACGTTATTCTTGTTGGTAGTGTAAAGTGGTATCTAGTTGGTATTTTTATGAATGGTGTCCTGACAAAAATGCTAATTGTCAGGAAATTCATGCAGGGATAATCCTTTAAACATGATAGCTGGAGGACAGGTTTAGCTAAGTCTTATTGCATCTCATTTGGGCTCACTGAGGGTTCCTTTGTATGTTCTTGAAGAGGAGGGATAAAAGCTAAATCCTTGGGAAATGACCAGATGTGCCTATACCAGTAGACTTATGTCTGTAGTAGGCCCAGAGGTCATGTTAAACAAATACAATTTAGAATTTAAAAAAAAAAAAAAAAAAAGCTATCCCTGTGGCTTTACAGTCACACTCTAGTACTAGTTGGAAATCCAAGTTCTGAAAAAAAGTCAGATTTTGAGAAAACTGAGCTTGCTTAAAAAAAAAATAAATCGTGTAAGTACAGAAGATGATGCCCTTTATCTAGAGGGGAAGAAAAAAAAAAAAAAGAGGGTGGTAACTGCAGTGCTCACACAGTGCTCCCTGCTGGGTGATTTGTAGATTGCCACTCAAAGCAAATGAGAGAGTGATCCCTGCAAGGTGTGTCGTGAGAACTTAACAATGGGTGAATTTTTTTCATTGTTTATGTAAGTTTGGGATTCATTTTACAGGAGACTAAAACAGAACAATTCCCTTTTCACGAACTTTTGTTTATTTTTACATAAATGCTGTTGGTTGGCTGTATTGGTAGTTGAATGCATAGATGTCAAACCTTTTCTGTTTTCATAATGTTTAAAATTTCTAATACTGCACCTGAAACAGATTATTCCCAGCTAGACTGCTAACCTGTGCTACTAAAATAATGCTGTTTTTGTGTTCTGGTTTTGGGGTTAAATTATCATGTACTCATGTTTCCTTATGATGAATGTCAGCCTAATGATGAGACTTCATGTATATGTATGTAATAAAGATGGTGTAGATACATCACACAATTACTATCTCATGCTACATACTTTTTTCCACACTTCAAATTACACAAAATCGGTCCACTTAAAGTCAAATTTGTCATTGTCTCTCATTAATAATTTTGTTTTTATTTTCACATATAACTCAATTTGCTAGTCTGTTTTATTAATTTGTAATATATAAATTGAAATGAAGGTGTTATCTTTTAAAATTTAGCAACAATGTTGTGTCATCATGAGTTTTTTTTCTTTTTTTTACTGAAAGAGAAAAACTTTGAATGTGGTTGTGAAAGATAACATGCGTTTTTATCTTAGTTTTAGGAATGCTTAAATCATTACACCAGCTTCAGGTTGAAAATAGGAGGTTAGAAGAACAGATAAAGAATCTGACTGCTAAAAAGGAACGGCTTCAGCTACTCAATGCACAGCTTTCAGTGCCCTTTCCAACAATAACCTCAAATCCTAGCCCTTCTCATCAAGTACATGCCTTTCCAGTGCAAGCAGGTAGGTAGTGTGTGAAAGTGTCAAAGTATTGTCATTGTGTCATTCAAATGATTTACATGAAATACCTATTTTATCTACATATGCCATCGATGGGAGATGCATATACCTGTATTATGAGAATAAACTAAGTATTTATTTGTGTGGGGATTCAAAACAAAACAAACAAACCCAAACCTCTAATGTTTAAAATCAAGTGGAAGACTGGTATAAACCTTTACTACTAGTTTCAATGCAGTGGTTTTTTTTTTTGTTGCTGTGTGGGTTTTTTTTTTTTTTTTTAACTTCAGTCTGGAGCAGATCTGTTTGAATCTATTGATTCACTAATTATTTAGTTAATATTTTACTGTTCAACAGTGATTCTAAGGTTGACTTTACATTTTCTATGTTTACCTTTGACATTATTTTGAAATAATTATTCTGAATCGTTGTACATGTTACAGAAATTTAATCACTGTGTGTTTTTTGAAATAATTACTTTAGCACCTAGCACTGATTCCTTGAACAGCAGTAAAAGCCCTCATCTGGGAAACAGTTTTTTACCAGACAATTCTCTTCCTGTATTAAATCAGGTAATATTTATTTGTTTCTTCTAAACTTAAACTTGTTACAAGTTAACTCATCGTAGTCATTGTATTTTGCTGCTATGTGAAACTTTAGGCAGCTGAGGGAGTTTTGTTGTTTGTTTTTACACCAGGAGATAACCTCCAGCGGACAAAGCACCAGCAGTTCATCAGCTCTTTCCACTCCACCACCTGCTGGGCAGAGTCCAGCTCAGCAAGGCTCGGGAGTCACAGGAGTTCAACAGGTCAATGGTGTGACAGTGGGGGCACTAGCTAGTGGTATGCAGACTGTAACCTCCACCATTCCTGCAGTGCCTGGTGTGGGTGGAATAATTGGAGCACTGCCAGCAAGCCAGCTGGCAATCAATGGAATTGTAGGGGCTTTAAATGGGGTAATTCAGACCCCGGCAACAATATCACAGAACCCTTCTCCTCTCACTCATGCAACTGTGCCACCCAATGCAACGCATCCTCTGCCAACTACATTAAATAACAGGTAAGAATTTGCTGATTTATGTTTTTCTTGATAGTGGCTGCTGTTCTTCAGTTTAGCTGTATCTTTAACTGTCTTCTCAAAAGGTACGTTTTCTGCCTTTGCCCTGTAGTTGTCAAACTAGGTTCTGCTCCTGATCTGTGAAAGAAAGTAAGAAGAAAGGCATTTAAGGGAAGCATGAACGTTAAAGAAGAGATGTTTTCTGTTTAGCTTTTGTGAATCATAGTTAGTGTCCATTTATTCCTGTTTTTAAATCAAGTCACATTCAAAAACAAATGTAATTATGCAAATGTGCTTCAGATCTTTTTTTTTTTTTTTTTTAGTTCAGAAAACAATATTCTTTGTTCTGCCAATTGTTCTTCCAGGATTAAAGTAGCACTGGAAAAGCTACCATTTGTTGCAGTTGTGGGGGTGGAGGGGAAGGAGAAGGAGAAGAGTATATATGGTCATGTAGTTAAAGAGGTAGTAGGCATAACTAACAAGAGTAGCGATGCAGCTGCATGTTGTTTTCAGTTCTCTGCATCTGACTCCAAAGACAACAAAATTATTTTTTCAAGTCAGGTTCCTATGGATTTTTAAATGCTTAAAAGGTCCCTGTTTGGGTATTCGTAACAACCCTTTCCCCAAAACCAGGTATCCTATAAACTGCTGCTGCTTGAGGTGCAAGGTAAATGGGTAACAAAAGGAGACAGCTGCTTTCCAGGAAGGGGTTTGGACTGCTTGGTCTGGAAGTATTTTGGGATAGAGCAGAGCCAGGGATAACTAATTCACCTAACTCCTGATAACTCCAAGGATTACTCCCACTTCCCTTCCCCCCACCCTCTTCTATTGTCCTTCACTTAAGAGCAACAATTACATTTCTGTGTAGAAAGAAATGCCTGCAAATAGGGAGTGGATTGCTTGTCTTCTAGTTTATTTTTGGAGATTATGCTGGATTACCCACCAAAAAATGCATGTGTGATTGGAATGATGCAAGGGATCCCTGTTTTTGTAGCTGTTTCTTCCAGTTTCTTTCCTCGCTGTACATTTGGCAGTTTCTGAATGTTCTTGTACAGTATCATTGCCTGGTATTGCTTCATTAGCTCAGAAAACCTGATACTTTCAAATGTATCCTGTTGTTTTGATGTGGTGTTATGTTTTTACTGAGGAGATTGTATTTTTCTTAGTTTATATCGTATATAAACATAACATTTCATAGATTAAGCAAAAGACATTTCCTTAAAGAGAAGGTATTTTCTTTCTTGTGTATCAGAGGTCTGCAGAGAACACAAGAATTTTGGTTTATTCTCCCCAGAAGTGTGAGGAGTCCTTTATAGTGAAAAAGACTGGACAAAATCAGTAATATTAAAAACGTATATAATACTTTCCACTTTCACGTAGTGCCAAGATATACCGGTCATGCTGTTGTTTTTTCATATGTTTTTGTCAATACATATTTATTTCTGACTGTCTATACTGCAGAAGTTCTTTTGTCTCTCTTTTATATCCATCTTAACTGCTGTCACTTACGAGTGTGTAAGCTCCAGTTCATGTAGAATACTGCAACTAGCGTACTGCTGGTTAGCTCCCATTCTAATTTTTATCATAGTCTGGAATATTCCAGTGATTCCCTATTCTCTGCTACAACAAGCTCATGATGTGTATAACTGTCAGCATTTCAGCTGTTTCTCTTCTTGCATGATCTCCTTCTGCATTGCTCACTCAGTAATATTAATTGTAGTGCAGTTTTCANGTTTGAGATGCTTCACAATTACCCCCATTTTCTATGAGTTTTCAGTATTTCTAGTTCTGTGTTTAGAGGAAAAAAGTTGCTTGCCAAGCAAGGGCTAAGGCTAATTAGTGCTAATATTTTAGTAGTGATACATGCTTTCCTTGTTCCTGTTTCTTCCATTATAAACTTTCTTGTGAAAAATCTGAAAAAAAAATTACTAAAACTGTGTTGTGCGGAGACTCTGGGATGACTTCAAATGAAGAAAAATTGGGGAAAAAAATTATAAAAGTATTCTCCATTGGTTGAGATCAGTTTCTGAAACTACATGGTACACCATTTGTTCCTGCTACCCTTGAGGTCAGTGCTGTTTCAGTGGCAAGTAGCTGACTGTTCCTTTAGTGTAAAATTCCTCTAGGTATCACCACTCTTTGAACTGCCTAAGTGGGAGGGTTAAATGGTCAAAAGCACAGGCAGGCATGAAGGTTTGCTACTATGCTGTTACCAGCTGTCAGAACATGGTTAGATGACATGGTGGCGAACAAGATCGGAGCTGGTTTACATCAGTATTCCCAAGATGATGGAAAGTCATGTGAGAACTCAGCCCTACTTTCTAACTCTTTTGTATTGTTCTATAATTAAAAGACCTCACAGATACTCCTATAAGTTGCTATTTATGGTAACTTTCCCAGCTTCAAAATCTGTTCAGTTTGCTGTGAAAAATAGCTAGATGATTTGCTGATACATGAAAAGTGCTGTATACATATTGCTCTTGTTCATGAGCTCTTTGTTAAGCGTGGGATGTAGGGAAGTGAGAAAACACTGATCTGCACACTCCTCTTTGGGAAAGTTTCAAATTGTAGATAAAGGCCTACATTCATTCAGTAGGGAAAAGTACTTGGTCTTCTTCAGGGCGGGAGGTATTAGCTAAATGCCGATTGCACATTACCATTAGAGCAACCAGGAGATTGGGTGATTTGAGGAAGAAGATAGGATTGTTTCTTTACATTCTAGCAATTGTAGAAGACTGTAGCATGGAGAGTTTCAGACCAATTATACACCTTTTAGTGAGAAACTAAAAAGGATTAAATTTACATTCCAAACCAACCTGATTTAGAGAAAGCTCTGTGGTGAAATCCAGTGAACTGCCTTTTCCAGGAAGCTCAGGAGCTACAGAGCTGTGTCTTCTGCAGTTAGGCTTTGTTTCTAGACAGATCTCAGCTGCTGGCTGTGGGTGTTTTCCTTCAAGTACCTTTGTGGAGCGGGAGAGGAAGACAGAGTGGATAAAGGAGGTCAGCAGCAGAAAAAGTAAGGGCAAAGGTAAAACATGATATAGGCAAAAAGAAATAATGAGATTTTAAAAAGTGAAGGGAGGGAAAAAAAAAAAAGCAGTGGAGAAGATTCATTCCAGTATAGAAAGATATAGAAAAGGTGAGGGGAAAGAGAAGAAGGAAATAATGATAATATTAGTCAAGTTGAAGACACTTATTTTATGCAGTTGTTACAAAAATTTTTGCTACAGTTGAATTTCAAGTCGACTGAAGGAATTTCAAATAATTGATGAAAAGTGTCATTTGAAAGACAAAACACATGTAGAGGGAAACAGTTCTGACTTATTCACACGTGATGGTAGGCCTTAGTTTTCCTGTCATAGCTCAGGACAGAAGTCTGGGAGTTTCCATGGATAGGTGAAATGTCATCTCAGTATTCATCAACAATCAAATAAACATAGCTGGAATTATTGGGGACTAAATGGAACACAAAATGGACACCACCATTATGTCACCTTAAATCCCTGGTGTGTCTGCACCTTGGATAGTATGTATACTTCTGATTATACAGTTTCTAAAAAGGATACAATACATCTAAAAAGAAAAGTGAATAAAGCAAGATTAATCAGAGGCAAAAGAGTTTTGCACAGGACAAGATAAGTAGAATTGACTTCCTGGCTTGGGGAAAAGAGCATTGTGCAAGAGCTTTGAGAACCAGGAGAGTGCTAGAAATGATAGTAAATGAATGTTGCAAAATGGATGATCAGAAATAACAAGTGCACCTCAGCACGTGTTTCCCACGGCTTTGAGGCCATCCAGTGAAGTGTGAAACAAAGTTTGTTTGCTACCCGCCCTGTCCCAACAACAGAGAATGGTCATGCTACAGGTATTTTCGTACTGGCTGGTTAATAACAACTGAATGCCAAGGTGATCATGGAGCAGGGCTGCAGTATGCTAGCTACTGTAGGAAGGCAAGATAAATACTGTGCCCTGAAGAGTTAATGATTGTAGCGTAACTGTGCAGATTCATGGCTGATTTATGTTAATTTAATTCCTTACTGCTGATCACAACTAGCAGTCCTGTTGGTCATCCTACACACGCCTCTGCTGGTACTAGTGCTTGTGCATTCACACAATAACCTCATCCACATTAGTGGATAATCTTTCAGCGTATTTTGTGTTGGCTTAGGTTTTGGCTCAATTCCCATGGGATGCAGCTCATTGTGCAAGAGCTGGGGACAAAAATGTACATCTGAAAGGGAAATAATTAACCTTTCAACAGCAGGATAAGCTTATATCAGCTTAAACCTATTGCAAAACTGCACCTCAGTAATTTGATGGGTGTTTTAAACTAGTAAAAGCTAACACTGGTACCAGAAGAATAAATCCAACTCTCTTCCTGATCGTCTGTTCCAAAGCCACTCTTGATCATGCCGTTGGTCTCACAGTGAACTAGCATAGCTGAAGAAACCCTGTATTTCCAGACCAGTTGTCAGCTGGATCAGTTCCCTACTGAATTTCCTAAATAGCTGCAGAAAGTCTCTTATGGGCACAAAAAGAGGGACTGGGAGCTAAGTTGTAGCCAAGTGCAGAGGCTGCCTGCTTCATTCCATGGCAGCATCAGCTGATCCACTTCAGGGCTGAACTTGCTGAATTACAGACAAGGTATAGGCAATAGTGATAGATTTAAATATAGCCAAAGATGAGAATTAGAAGGAAACCAGGACAAAGTAAGTGCTAGTTAACTTGTGTACCTTTAAAAACGCACAAACAAAACAAGCATGTGCACCCACAGCTTTATCAACTATTTTGTAAGTACAAAATAAGAGAAATTTTTCCAAGAGATGTGGAAGATGATGACTTTGATTAGCATGTGTTCACATGAGGATCCTCTTAAGTCTAAGTGGAAGAGAGACAGATGAACTGAAATGCTTATGCACTCACTTAAACCTGTATAACCGTGACTTTAGGAACAATTGTTTGGCTTGCAATTCTGCATCAGTGCAGGGTAACTTCAGAGCGGAGACTCCTACATACTGGCACAAGTTGTCTCTAATAGTTTTTACTGCAGTTCAAGAAGTTACACGCCCAGCTGCGTGCTCTGTCTGCAGGACATTGCCTCAGCAACAGAACAGAAACAGTAGAATGAACAGGATGACTACTGTGTGTTTTTTTTTTCTTTTTTTAAAAGCCATCAAGACTAGCATATGAACTTCAATTGCCACATTTCTAGCTTAATATGTCAGGCTGTCATTTGCAGTAATTGAAGAGTCAGCACATACTCATTTCTGTCCTCTTCCATTATGGAAGCATTACCTTCAGGTAGGGGGTGAAAGGGCTGTCTGCTCCAGCACGCTCAGAACAGTCAGATCAGCTCATTTGCTGAAGTTCTACTCGGCAAAATATTGATGGGGGTAAGAATCTGCATGTTGTATTTATCACAGAGTAGCCAGTGCTTAATAATTTGAGTACTAATCAAGATTGCTGGTATAGCTTGCTATGTGGTAGACAGCATTTTTAGAAGAAACTGAAAACTGCATATCGAAGAGAGAGATTGAGAAGCAACTTGAGGGATTTGAATTGATGAGAGTAGGTCAAAGAACTGGGATAGCACAATGGCCTTTGCTCTGGTATTACAAACGAATATGAGCCTAGCAAGATTGCATTTATTCAGTTGAGAAACAAATACTAGTTTCAGTAACAGGCACGGAAGTATTAAAGGCTGGGAAGAGCTGTCATAGAAAGGCCGTATTTTAGATTATGTAAAATTGGGGACGGTGGTGGTAAAGTCTAGGTGTGTATCAAAAATGCAAATTGCCAGACTTCAATATTTGACATTATGCAATCAAAATGCTAAATAGGAACTGTCTGTATAAATATTTTCTTTGTTTCAATGGAATGCTGAAGTAAAAAGTTCCCATACTTTCGTATAAACTACAGTATTACCCTGTCAAACCCTACAGTGCCTCGGGACTAGGATTACTTCCTGACCAACAGAGACAACTTTTACTCCATCAACAGCACCAGCAATTCCAGCAATTACTAAGTACTCAGCAACTCACATCAGTAAGTTTTCCAGTTAAGTGTAACTTGTTCCTCTAGTATAGTCTAAGGCATAGATAGATTCCTCAGCCTTATACAAATATCAGAAATGTGTTTAAACAGATATTACAGATTTTGAAAATCTTTGTTTTTCAGTTGTTTCAAGCTTTCTGGATGATAGTCATGCTAAATTGCAGTATACTGTTGGGCTGCATGTGTTGCTGTAAGAATTGTTACCTAATGCTTTCAGTCCCGTTTCGTCCCTTGCAGACTTGGTGGCTTGTGTCTCTCAGCATTAGCTGTGGGCAGAAGAGTCTGGGACTATACATAGATTCTAACAGAAACCTAAACTAATCCCTGACACCGCTGGAACTCTAGCATAAAAGACTTTGGGGAATCACCTCATGAGCTGTCTTTGCTCTGCCTTTCAGTATTCATGTATGCCATAGGTAACTGGTTTAACTGTTTGTGTTGTCAGTTGTCTGGGTTTTGTACTGTGATAAAAACATGGTTTGATATTCTTCTCAGGTTTCTTTTGATAGAGGCTTGGGGAAGCTAGCAGGCTTTGCTGAACTTCTGCTGAGCTACTGATTTCAGGAAGTTTTATAGACGCTTTCTTCCCTTTCCCACAGTCATGTGGAACTTCATTAGTGTAAACTAAATTAGCTGGGATTAGGTTAAGGTTGCACTGGCTGAAGATTTGGATAAGCAAGAACCCAGGGAGCAGCTATTATTCAGTAACTAATCCTTGATTATTTTTTTCCCCCTCCCCTTCCCATCTTGTTACTCAAGGAACAACATCAGGCCCTTTTGTATCAATTAGTACAGCAACAACACCACCACCAACACCACCATCAGTCTGAAGTACAGCAATTGCAGATTACTGGAGGAGCACAGATACCCATAAACAACCTACTTTCAGGCACACAGGCATCACCACTTAATGCAGCTTCTACCAACCCATTTCTTACAATTCATGGAGATAATGCAGCTCAGAAGGTGACAGTAAGTATATTTCTCACCTTACTTTCAATGAAATATCTCCATGAGGTAACTGAATAATAAGAAGCAAGTTATGTGCATGTATTCACAGCTCAAGGATGGGGGCTTTTTTTCTTATTTCTTTCTTCTGTTTTTCTGAAGCTTTGCAGTTAATGAGGTTCAGAACTTATTGTATAAGTGACTAACTTGTAGTTACTTATACCTAGACTCTCTGCTGTACACTCCTGCTTCCCCGGATCAGGACTTCAGTCCAGTGACTCTTGCCTTCCTCTTGTAAAACCATGAGCCTAGTCCTTCTCACTCCACCTTCTTCCCCAGCTTCGTGTCTTCCATTTTGTCAGTCTTTCTTCTTACCACCTTACTTGAAGAACTTGACCTCACCATGCCTCAGGCACTGTGGAGCTGCAGAGATTGGTTGATGACTTGAAGATGAGGAGCCCATTGCTGAGATAGTGAAATACGTATTAGGAGAATGGTTATGTGTGTCTTGGTTCTGGTGTGGGAAGGTGAAGCTGTACACTGGGAGACAGAGCAACTCCTCCCTTGCTTGTTATACTAATAAAACCTTTCCTGGACAGATTAAAAAGCAAGACATTTTTCCAGCAAAGATGTTCATTTTCTTCAACATTGCCCTGTAACCTCCATCCCTAAGAGACAAATTCTTTCTTTATTACTCTTTAAGTAGTCAGAGAATAGACTTCATTCTCTGAGTCATGCAGTTAAGATAAGAGAGGATGAAGGGAAGGAGCAAATGGAACTTCTAAAATCAAACGAGGAGTAGAGCAGGAAGACAAAGTTCCAGTATTCCTTGGAGAATTCACAAAGTGGTAACAGCAATGAGAAAAAGGAAGCTTGTCTGCAGCATCAGGTGGGAAGAGTGTGTGGCCAGGTACCAGCTCTCCTCCCTGCTCCCCACTCCCGGAGCCCCCAGCTACCTTAGGGGCGCAGGGGTGGAGAAGGGCTCAGGCAGCTGGGCTTGCGATGGTACTTCCCCAAATAGAAGGCGAGACACAAATGATGATGTGATGAATTTTCAAGACAGTTTTCCTAGAAACAGCTCCCGTCTGTTCAGAAATACGAGCATTTACTTTTATTAAGTTTTCTGTATGTGGTCATTGTCACTTTCCAGTTTGGTCCATTACTATGATGTTGCAAACCATACTGCAAACTGCAGTACTCCAGTAAGATCGTGTTCTTTCCTGGTCACCAAATGGAAGAGCAGAAGGGCTGTATCACAGGAGTTTGCTCAATGCTTTGCCTCCTTTTAGAAATGTAAGCCATTTGTTCTAGTATGCTTAAAATATATCTCCCCTCATTTTCTGAAAATTAATAGTGAATGGGATTGAGACCCTCTCTTTGTTTTGCATCAGAACAAACTATTTCATATGTAATATGCTTGCTTTGACTTTTTTGAAATGGCTATTACTAGCTGTGGAGAACTTGACCAGGCAGCAGTCATTTTACAAATAGGCTGTTAACAGTTTTATTTCTTGTTCTTGTAACAGCCATAAACAATTCGAGGAAATCTCGGAACACCTTCCGAATAAAACCCTTAGAAATACTTTTTTTTAATTGCTATTTTTTTTAAGGTTAGCGTTGAGAGAGATTGCATTGGATTGTTGAACTATTTTAATCCAAAAAGAATTTTTAACAAATTCTCTATTTGCAAAAAGTTTGTGTTTTAACCTCACTTCAAATTGGAACAGGTTTTACAAGCATTTGTGAACGCTCAGTGAATGAAGCGAGGCTTTTGCTCAGTCCTGTTCAATAATTGTGGGAAATGTCTTTGTTGCAATTTATGAAAGAAATATAACTGCGACAGGGACAAAATGGAAACCGTATTTCTATTCTGTTGGAAAAAGGTAGATTTTTACCCCTCTCCAGGGGGTAAAACATAGCGAAGGTCACCTCATATTATTCTTGATCATCATGTGGATCCAAGGGCAGACCAACAGCCAGGAACAGAAAGTCCTGTTGGAAATGAAAGTACAAGCAAGGTTTGTGCTTTGTAATGCTAGCTGTGACGGGCTTAGCCTGAGTTCCTTCAAATGTAGTACTACTTTAATTATTCTTTCTTTTCCCACTTTTTATTCTGTATTACTTCTGCATTTTAAAGAATAATATTGTAAATTGCATACTATTTAGATAGCTCTGTTCAATTTACCTCATCTGCTTTGTGAACCATGTATTTCATCTCTGCTTTGCTATTTGCATGAATTTGATTTTGCTTACCTCTGTATTTTATAATCTGATTTTTAGAAGTATTTTCTCTTACACAGAGGCTCAATGATAAAACTGGACCAGTTGCGTCAGAGAAGAGTTGACATTTGAATGATACTTGAGAACTGCACGTCCTGCTGTTATAGCACTTCATCTGGCTGCAAACTGCAGTTTTCCTTTCTGCAGATATGAAGAAATGCAACAAGGAACTCTTACTGCACAGCAAAAGGTTAATAATTTTCATAAGGATATTTTTGGTAGGCTTTGATTTGCTTTCTTGTTGCACTAAAATGGATGTACTTTTTCATGTTTCAGACTGTGAAGTAGATAAAATCCTGCAAACTATAGTTACTTTTGTCAGTATGATGGTACTAAGTACAAATTCAACCACACAAAACATGTACTTGACTTTTCAGTACTAATCTTGTAAACTTAAAGGCTAGTTAACTGTCCGCAGTCACGCATAACATTGATTTCAGAGCAGTAGTCTAAAAAACCAAACCAAACCAACCAACCAAAAAACCCCACAAAAACGAAACAAAAAAATCAACCCCCCCCCCCCCTCCACCCCAAACCTAGCCAGTCTGATCCTCTGCTGCAGTTGCAATATATCCTTTTAGACAAAGCTTCTAACGGCAGTCTGGACTTGCTATTTGTTTGTTTTTACACACCTATTTTGAAATCTGACTCAAAGGGAATCTACTTCTGAACTTTTTATTCCTTTAAATTGCTGTTGTTATATAGTGGGAGTTTTTCCTGATAAGAATTACAGTACGGAATCCAAAGTTTATTAATTTTGGTGTAGCTTTTAGAGTTCTGAAGTTTTTAAAGGAACTGGCTGAGTTCCAATGACAAAGTTTTTTCTTACCAGATGAGAAGGCCACACTGGAAGAAGTACGTGTAGTGTTTGGCCTAAACCAAGTGCCTGTTGCTACCTCCATTTTGTTGAAATGGCTGCAAACAGCTGATCATGCACTAGATGTGTCCTTGTTAGCAGCAGGAATATTCAATGTTGCACCAGCAGCCTTGTTGTTCTGCCTTTACTAGAAGTGTTTATACCACTGTAGATAGCTCAGGCAGATTGTTACCTGGGTCACTTTTCACTAATAAACTACCAAAAAAGTGAGTTACTATTTCCCACTAGAATTTCAGTGGTTGAAACGGGTGAACTCGTGTTAGGTCACTTCCACCAACAGGAGCTGATTTCATGGCGTGACTCTATGCAGAATGGTGAAGTATAGCTTAAACTGGGGTAATGACCACTAATCAATATTAAGGTGGGAAATGTTAGAGGAAAAGACCCAGCTGTAATTAGACCTCCACTGTGTACTTATTTGGAAGAACATGTTAATTCTGCAATATGTTTCTTAGTTAAACATTGCACAGTTCTTACCTCATTTCTGTAAATAAAGTTTTGTGAATCTGTTTTGTATTGTGAAGAATTCATAAGAAAACATTGATATTTTGATTTGTAATATTTCTAATTAGTAGATTTAATTGAAAAAGTAAAAATAATTTATTTTTATATGTTCTGGGGAATTTTTTAAAAACGTCACAAATCACTTTTGTAGATACTTTACAAAAGTAAACCAGTGGTTTATTTTACCTTCTCAACCCACTGGTGAATATTCTGTATCAATTTGTACAAAAGGTAAGATGGAAATGTGCTGTTATTTTGACTAGATGTAAAATTCCAAGTGTATGAAAAGATAATGTACAAAGCTTTTGTTAATAAACTTTAATAATGTTTATAGTTGTATACTGTTTGTGTGAACATGAATCTTGTAGAAAAACCGAGTATTAACATTACACAACAGGCACTTCAATTGCACATGGCTACTAAAGTTCATTACAGCAACTTCCTAAAGATGTTTCTCTCATCTTAATTTTTGCTTTTCAGGAGACAGGCAGCTGTAATGCTGTCCTGAGACATTTGTGCTTACTGGAGTCGCTGTGCTGTAGTCTTACGTCAGAGGTTTTCTCTTTCAAGCTTTAAAAGAGCAGTTATTATGAAATTGCAGGAGGAATAGTGAGCTGTTGTACCAATGCCCCAAATTCATTTTGAAATAACTTGATAAGAGCTCTGTGGAGATGGGACTTGTTCTTTATCTATGTGGTGCCTGTGCTAAGGTGATCAAGGTCTTTGGTTGGTGCTGTAATTTTTGTATTATATTTTCTATAAAATTAGCTCAAATTTTTTCAGGAGTTTTGCTTACTGTCCATGGAGGTGTTGGTAAACACACAACAAAGCTGCTGCTCTTTTATTTCCCAGTCAGCAAGGAGGAAACTTGACCCTTCCCTTACTGTCACTTGAAGATAGGAGTTTGAGTTTTGTGATAGCCCAGGTTTTGGCAGACAAGAGATGCACTGTGGCTTCTTCACAATTGTTAGTTCCTTGCTAGTCTGGTGCAGGCTGAGAATAAATTTTGGAACAAGCAGCAAGATGGTGTTGCTATAGGCCTATGCCATTTGTATGTTGTCTTCTCTGTTCCAGTTCTGAACAGAAATATTCAATGCTCTATTTTCAAATGTGGAAAACTGAAGTCCTGAAAGAAGACCAATAAATAAGCAAGCTCAGAATTAATGATGGAAACATGAAACATCTTCTGCCACAGTTAGGGCTATCACTAACCCTCCACCCTCCCACCTGCTGAGTGTCTCCTTGGCAACTGAGGTTTCTAGGAAAGTGTCCTTAAATTCTAGGAGTAGTCTATGAATGTTTCGTGCAATCAGGTGAAGAGGCTCAGGAATACTGGTTGAGTAGGAAGTTCTACTGACTAAACCTATGCTCTCAGCTCTAGAATGAGGCACTGTCTGGGCAAATTCTGGAACTGGGCACCATCCTCCTTGTTTTGTTGGGCACAGTCAATACTAAGATGGGAGAGCGCATCGTGCGTAAATGCTGGGCCACTAGATTTATACTTCCTATTGCCTGACCTGTAGGTGGGAGGGTGAAGAAAAGCCCAGTATGCCCACCAACTGGCTCACAAGGCTTCTAGGGAAGCCCGACTGTTCCTTCTACTGCAGTCATGGACTTGAGGGTTACATACCTGCTGCTTTATTCATGGACCTAAGCTGCATCCAAAACCTTTACTCTGTAGACAACTACTATCAAACCAGTAAAAGCGGTAAGCCTTGCTTCTCCTTGTGCACTCCTCTCCTCTGAGAGGACCTGCCTCAATTCTGGCATCTGGTTCCTGGTAGGATCCGGAGAGGCACAGACTGGTGAGATTGCCAAGTTCGGGACATTCTTAACATCCCAACTTGTCAGAGATTGGTGCCAGAAGCCTGAGACAGTGATGGATGTTGTACAGTGCTCATATTCCTGATGGACCAACAATCAACAGCAGGGAAAGAACGAAAAGGACAGTTTTGACATCTAAACAAAACTCCAAGTCGCTAGTCTTTAAAGAAAGAGACCACATCAAAGCCAAGTTCACGTGAGGGCCAGATGCAGTCAAAACCAACCTTGTTTCAATGATTTTGCAGATCCTGACATCAAAGATGCTGGTCTGTGGCTGATTTGGCACCAGTTCAGTAGAGGCTAATGCTGCAGTCCCTGTGGGATGTCTCTGATGCCAAAGCAGCGCAAGCCTCTGCGCAGGTCCCTGTCAGCCAAGTCACAGGTTACTGACCTACCCTCAAAAAGCATCAGGAACCGCTCCTGGTTCAGCGTCCTGGGAGCAGACAGCAGGGCCTGCCGCTAAGCCACGGGGCAGTTCTGCTGCCAAAGGGGCCAATGCATTTCTCTTACACAGCCAGCTTGCCTCTACGTTTGCATGTCCTTGGGCCTGTATTTCAGGTTGATTCTTCTGATGGCTGCAGTCCATCGGTTCACTTCCATCCAGGCACAACCAATGCCATGTCTCAGCATTCACACAGAACAGCGTCACAAATACTGCAAGGCTATTGCCGCAGGTATTCAACCTGACAACCCTGCCATACTGGTATGTACAATCTTTGCCCATTCCGAAGGATCTGCCTTCAGATAAACTGTATTTGTCAGGCACATTGCTTGAAGTAGCTCAGTTTGAATGGTCTTACAAACAAAAAAGGGGAAAAGCTGTTTCTTACCAGTAAGTGGTACTCCTCCTTGGAGCCCCCTATTCAGCAATTCTAGGGCTAAGAGCAGTTGAAGGTGGTGGGCGTGCAGTGTGGGATTATTGCCAAATACACAGTAGTGATACAGGCAAGTCTTAAGCAAAGCTCTTACGTGTTTTTTAAAGATTTCCAATGACAAAGGCATTGAAGACCTCCCACGTCCTTACTTTCTTCCCCTGCTATCTTCTTTAACTATTTACTGTTCCAAACTATACCTATTTTATTCTTCATAGCCACAACAAACATGAAACAGTTCTGTATTGATTGCATCAAGGAGATCACACAAGTGCAAAGCTCCTTTTACATACTTGCAGATTTATCTCTCGTTCTCTAGTGTGGAGCATATACCAGCAACGCCTTGCGCGCCTCCTAGCAACTCTGGCTTTGTAGACTCTGGATCATGCTCTTTGCTCTCTTCTGGATTTTTTTCTCCAATTTCCTTCTCCAACTTCCTTGAAGTGCAATACATAACACTGGACACACCATGCCAGGTGAAGTCTTATAAATCCTTAGAATAATACACCGAAAGTAGAACGATGAAACTTTTTTATTTTTCATTTTTTCCCCTCACAGGCTATACTGTCCCCTTACTTGCTTTCTTTGAAATGGTAGGACATTGCCAGCTTTATGCATTATAGTGAATTACAAATCCAACCCAAATCCTTTGCGGGGTGGGTGGGTGTGTGTGGGTGTGTGTGGGTGTAACCTTGCCAGTTACTTGCCAGCTACTGTTGCAATAGCTGCTCTATTTTGAAAAAAGATACCCTAAGCCTTAGGGTAAGAACATAATATTTAAAAATCTGATTCTAATTTGAAAAAATAAGTTGGAAGGAAATATTTTAAAAGTAAAATTGAGTGTAGAATTCAGAGAAGCTAAGCAGAACTGGGATGAGAGTCAGATCTTCCATTCAAAGACATTTCACATGGCCGCAGCACCCCAGAATGAATGAGCCCAGCCACCTCCTGTTACAAGTAACCAGAGGTGCCCTTGTACACTGGTCAAGCCCTCGCCTACAGTTCATTACCCTTCGGCTTCTGCTTCTCCACCTGCTTGTAGAAAGCTGTTTCACAGCCTTACTACACACAGCATAAATATTCCAATTACCAGCCTGATTTTTCTCCTGAACAACACACCTCCCTTCGCTCCTGTTGTTCTGCCCCAACCCCATCAATGCCCTGCCCAGTTAACTCTCACCAATTCAGCTGACCACTGTAGCAGGCTTTCTTTGTAGCCACGCCAATTACCTTGCTTTAACAGCTACCGTCAGCTCTCAGTGTTCTGGCTGACTTTTTGAAGTTAAGCTTTCCTGATTGCTTTTGAAAATACATCACTTGATCTCACCTAAGACTCTTCTTTCATAGGTGCACTGGTAGCACAGAATTACTGTTTGATCACTTAGCACACACAGATCATAGTACAGCTTCTAAATATGTGTAGTTTCCAATACCGTTAACAGTTAAAGTTCTCTGTGAAACAAAATATAAATGCATTACTGTGTCTAGTAAACCTTCCATAATAGCATTTTCTTTTCTTTTTTTGTACAGTTTTCTCATATATGACCAAAAAAATAAAAATGTTCCACTTGATAAAGAACAGATACATAACACTGTCATCTTCCCTAAATACTTCTCCCTTAAAGTTTTATGGAAATGTGATCAAATTTTGTGAAATGCTGACCTGTCAAAAAGCAAAACAATTGACAAATGGTTACCAGAAGAAATCATCAGAGTAAATGGCAGAACGTTAACAAATTTTTGGGCCATTGCGCTCCAAGTTTGAGTTCTGATACGTGGTGGTCTGATTTTTCATATTAATTTTGAATTGAAACTCAAAAGCTAGTTAGAATCCTGGTACCAAATCAGAACCTGGGTGGTAAATAATTCCTGGGAAAAAAAAAAAAAAAAAAAAGGAAGTCCTTAAATGTTTTTTGCAAAAGACTATAATCACTGCTGATTTACCGATATCACTTACAGCCCATTAAGTACACATTATCCCAGCATTGTAAGCTTTGTATAACTTTTCAAAATTATGAAAAATAATATTGCAAATAATGAACAATACCTCTTAGTACCTATTCTTCAGACATGAAATCAAACCATACCGAATCCAGCATATACAAAAAACAAAATATAAGAAATCTTAGCATATTGTTTGCTTTTAAATGCAATTCTGTACTTAAAAACTGGTCATGAAGAAGATGCCTCAAGTATCTTAGAGACCTTTAATGTTCTTACCCATTTCAACTTTACCAAATAAGAGCACTACTAAATATCACTGCGTATGAGTCTGCAGGTTTAGCAAAAGAGAAATTATATATCAGGTGCACATAAATGTACATGAAAGTTAAGATTAAAAATACTGCTTATTTCAAAATAGTAGAATGGACATTTTATGTAGCAGCAGACACGCTTAAAAGCATATTGTCTCGTATTTATAGCTGGAAAAATTAAAAAAAAACAACAACCTTGAGTGTGGAGTTCCATTACTCTCATGCTTGCTCAACATTTTCAGATCAATTCTCTCTTTCAAAACAACACAATTGTTTATGTTCTGTATATTCCTTAGCTGTAAACCTACTAGTTCCAGTATGCAATTATCAGTGTGGGTTTTCCTGATGGTCCACTAATTTTTAAGACTTTGTTATATAGACGTATCTGCACAAACAGCTCTCCTACACAAAAATACACCTTTGTTCTTTAACACACAAAATAGGTAAGATGACATAAGATTTATTGGTATTTTCTTTTACTAAGGCACATGACATAATAGAAATACTGAGGTACAAAAATGCAATTTCCTGCATATGAGTTTTAAAACCCCATTTTGACAAAGACAACCTAAAATCTCTTCTGCTCAGAATGTTCAGCTTTTAGCCATTTTTTTCTTTTGTACCAGTTCAACAAGCAACTTGTATCTTGCTATACACTCCTCCTGAAAGGAAAAACAAAAGTGTTAATTAAAATTTGATATATTAGTGTTGCTTTACCTCTATACACACTACCTCATTATAGGACAGCTATGCTCTGTTTCTTTTTTTTTCCCCCAAAGTTACTCATGCAATGAATTTCAGAAGGAGAATCTACATCTACTGAGAAGTGCATTAGAAAATGAACTTTCAGTTTACATTCCTTAGTGGATGACTTCTCTCTTCAAAGAACACACGAAGCCAAGAAAACACCTGCCCAGTATTTCTTGACAATGACTGTAAAAGCAATTGTTCAATAGTTGTACTGTACTACCAAGTCCAGAACAGTTATTCTGGTACGAGCCACAGTGCAGATACTTCACCCTGTTAAAGATGAGCCTGTACGATCATTTGGACGTAGCACCTACAGACATCCAATACTGCTGAAGAGCCAGAGAACTACTTGACTCCCCTGCCCTTATTTCCTGCTTTCTCATGCTGTTTTTGGCACAAACAAAATAAGGATTTTCTGCAGCTACAATGACTGAAGCAAGCAAACTAAGCTAGCACGACTAGCATGGAATCTACCACAGACCAGCTATATCAACGACAATGAATGCTATTTTAAAAAGATTATACTTACAAAAAGAACATTAGATAGATTATTGAGCATTTAACACTTGCAGATGGATTACTTATTTTGTTTGTTCATTGAGATGGGTTGAGAAGGGTATTGTAAAAACGTAAGCAAAGTAAGTCACCAACATTTGGTTACTAACTTTGAAGCAAAATATGTTTTAAAATCTAATTTGTTCTGCAATTGAAGATCTGAAAGGCAGAGGAGAGTATTTTCAATGAAACAGGAGTTATTTCAACATTTTCTGTAAAACATTAAACAAACTGATTTAAATGAAAATATCTTTAAAAAACAGCAAACATGACAGTAATGATCTTTAGGTCAATTATGTCTTTACTGATAGTTACAAGTTAAGTAAAAACCTCACTTTCCTGCATGGACATTCAGTTCTTAAGGTAATCATAAATTGGTAGAAAATATTCCTCCTCTTGATTTACACTGTAATTCAAACAACATTGACTGTACCTTGCTTTTTCCAGGAACACATTTTGCTATTTTATCCCAGCGATCCGATGTTCCCTTTGGATACTGCTGCAAGGCCATTTCAAGAAGTTTCTGTTGATTTTGAGTCCACAATTCTTCTAAGGCACGGCTTTTCTCTCTTTTTCTGCTCTCATCATCACTCTCTTCCTCTTGCTCTGTGCTATCAAAATCTTTCTGGCGTCTCCCTCTGCCCTTCTCTTCTGGTGCCTCTTTCATTGCTGACAGAATCATTTCAGGTGCTCTGACAATTTTTCGTTTGCGATGTCTGGTTTCACTTGCAATGGTCTCCTTGTGGTCTATTTGGACATTTGTCTGCTCTGGGATATGATCAAAGTTCCCTTCCTCCTCCTCCTCCTCCTCTTCCTCCTCTCTTTCTCTCTGCGTGATTATGTGGTCTGGTAAATTCATGTTGACTTTGACATTCTTGGAATTCTGGGCCAATGTTTTAAGCTCAGAGAGCCTAATGATACCTGTTAGAAGCACTGTTGTTATACTTCTAAATAAATAAACCACAAACAAGAGGGAACTGCCTGCAAATAGAAGGTGCCTGAAATACTGCAGACAGTAGATAAAGTTCTTATGGATTGAGCTTAATTCCTTATGTTTATCCAGAAATCAAGGTATTTGTTATGAAGCAATGAACTTTGCCAATTATGAGCTTATCTGGTGTATGCAAAGTGACTAGTAAAATACCACACTGACATAAACAAACATAACAGAACAGTATAAACAAATGAACCAAACCCACAATAAACAGAGTAAAAAAGGCTGGGAAGAGGTAGCTAAAAAGGAAACATTCCCTCACAATACCCATCAGTTCTCTTCTTTGCTCAAAGTAAGGCAAGGCTGCAAAAGTCTCTCTGCAAAGCATACCCTAAAAGTGACTACATGCACTTATTTGCATAGCAATTATCTAAATACGTGCTTGTTATAAGCATCAGTGAGGATCTAGTACCACACACCTGGTGTATATGTAACAGAATCCTTCAGTTGTTTGGCTTTCATGGTAACCTGCACGAAAGGAAAAAAAGGACTATTAAATTATGTTATTGGAGATTTTGAAGATTTCATAAGCAAGTTACTGCAAAATACCAACATCTAGCATATATTAAATACTGTGAGGCCAATGTTCTTCTGCTGGTGTTGTTCACATATGGATTCCAAATTGCCAACAAATAACTTTTTGGACTTTATCCTTTTTAAAACATTCTTAGCTTGTTAAAATAATGTAAGCAATGCTATACATTTCTATTACCGTAACGCATTACCACAGCTGATATTCAAATTTTGTTTTCTTTCATTGTTAAACCCTATGTCTCTAACCTGAAAATGCTACAAGGAGAGGGGAAAAAGGAAACAAATGAGTTGTCTTCTGGGTATTAGTTTCTCAACACTAAACAAAAGAACAAAATAACCCACATAGGTCTATATGATGAAGCATGCTAATGGGCAGGCATTCAGTCCCCAGAATACATGCAGTTCGACTGTCAAAGATAAGCAAAGATACCTCTTACATCATGATAACTCAGGAAAAAAGTTTAGTACATGACCATCCAAAGGATGTAGAATTCCTGCTTCATCCCCTCTATTTATACCTAAATCTGTGTCCTGGGAGAAAGGTAACACCAGACTTAGCATTTTCATCAATACTAAAGTGAGGAAATAAATAGGCTTTCTCCCCACCCAGAACGTGGAGTTTTCCCATTCCAAATGTCCAGACCTCACTACAGATAACACAGAACACAGGCTCAATTTAAAATTAAGATCCTTTGAGTCTTAATCACTTAAGATTTGTGTTGTGTCAAATGATCTAGTGTCCAAAATTCAAATATTACATAAAAGCATTTTAAAATGTAGTACTCGAAAGAAATATACACTTTTGAAGTATTGAACATGTTTTATGAATGCCAGATTTCAATTTCATTTTTTTAGAATATGAGGTATTTGTGAAAAAGCTAGAAATTGAAATCAGGTAGCCGAGCCACCCAAATCAAAAATAAAAACTGAAATGTCAACAGGCAATGTGCTTTCAGAAGCTACACCGCCTGGGATGGGTAACCTGCATTTCCTGCTGTTTGAGCCTTGGCCTTCAAATGTTAACATATTTTTAGTATATGACACTTGTTAGTGTGTTGCCTAGAGCAAAAGTAAAGTCATCTACAAAGTCAGAAATTCCTCCACGTGGGATCATGTTTACCCTCAAATGAATCATTTCAGCTTTCAGAACCACAACACAGACCTCTGTTGTTTTAGCTAACTAATGTTAACAATAACAGACTATTATTCTCTACAACAGAGCAGCAGAAGAGAGAAAACCTGCCAGGCAGCTGTACAGCTATTTTCTGGAAGAAGAAGAAAATACAGAACATTCAGGACTTTTGTTCCACAACAGTATTCATAAGCGAGTACTTCAATAGTTAAAACCCTCTGGTACTTTCTACTTCTAGTCTAAGTCTATCTGGTTCCTCCCACCAAACTTCTGCCCGTGAAATTGTAGGACTTTGCTTTAAAAACCAGCAAGTGCTGGATCTCCTTAATGAAATGAGAGCAACACTTAACAAGGCAAAGTGCTCTATTTTCCCCACAAATTAAGCCTCATTTTCTGGGATGATTACATTTAAATGAGAACTCCATGGACAAAAAAATCCCGGCTCTAATTAACCAAAGCCTTTATCCAGAGGTAGACATCTGGCATAAAAAATTCCAGTTCCTACTGTTGCAGTACGATAAAGTCTTAATCGTTCAAAGAGAAGAATCTTGGAACACTAAGATGAACAGATAATTTTAACTAGCACTAACAGTCCTGTCTGTGATCTGCATGATCCTGATTTTGAAACAATAGGATGGATCCCCCTTGAAAGAGGTAATCCACTAATACAAATCGCCTTTGAAGAATTTAAGAGTCTAAATTCAAATCAAAACGTTCAAGTTCCATTATTAGCAGAGCATCTCTATAGGGCCAATGCTTTAAAAGGCTAAATGGAGAGGAATCCATTCTTGACTGCTGAACGGAATGGATCCTAAGCAGTGATCTGCCATGCGTCTCTCAAATAGACACCATCTTCATCTAACCTGGATTAAACAGAATAAACAGCAAGCAATCTCAATGCCACTGTTCTGTTTTCTGTATGTTGAACCACTGACATTTTAGAAGGTTGGCAATTACTGCTTCATCTTTCAAACTAGGACTACATGTACAACATAAACTTTGCACTGGAAGTGGTGCAAATCCTTCCTGGGTTCAAGTTTCCTTTACAAAATGGATGTTCTCAAATGAGGTTAATGTAGGTATCCCATAATAGACACAAATTTTGCTGCATATTACACCTAATTGAATTAGAACCTAAAATGGCCCCCTCCACTCGAACTAGAACTAGGCCCTCTCCACTCTTTACTAGAAGTGAAGGATTTAGGTTTATTCCTAGATCCTACTGGTATTTCACATTCCCCCTGCATGTAAGAAGTTCAGATGTAACAGTCTTATCTTAGGTTACCTTTTCTTGGATGACTTCAGCGCTAGTAACTTGGTGAACTCAGATTTAGCATTTGTAGTAAGTTATTGCATTTATTACACCAGAACTTTCTCTTCTGAAGGCATTATTGTATTTGTTTGTATTTTTGATGGACTTTCAATTTGAACATTCACTAGGTAATCCACAAATAACAACTGTGTGCATGGTTCAGATACTGAGAATCTACAGTATCAAATACTGAACAAGCTCGGTCAAACACCTTTGGCTGACATAACTTCGACAACTCATCAAGCCTCTTACTAACAGCTTTACTATCATCATTCACAGGTGACATAGGAAGATGATTTATCTCTTCTCTTTTCCTCACACTTTTTTATTTATTTTTTTACAGCTTTCTCCTTTTTTGGATGATTTTGCAAGTCCTTTTCTATGTGCTATGTAAGGTTCATGTTTACTCTAGCTCCTTTCACTCAGGGTTCAGGTATCACTTACATCGGCTCCAACTGTCATTAAAGATGCTGACACACAGAAAGAATGATGACATGTCAGTATTAACCTATTACGGATTATTAGGAATCCCTCCTATGGAATGTATGAAATCTGTATTTCAGTTTGATCTGTTTGAGTTTAATCACTGCTCTTGCCACTCAACTTTGCAGTCTCCTCTGGTGCCAGTTCCTCCATACTTTCTGACATCCTTAATATCAATTTAAATTTCCTCACCAGTGGTGAGCAGTGTTATCTACTAGGTAGTTCTTGACAGGTATTCTGAAAAGCCTAGTTGCTCCATTGCCTTCTCTATTCCATTTCTTATCAAAACTTGCTTTGGTTTATTACTCTTTCATGAGGTAACAGATAACATACTTGGAAATACTGTTATTCAAAGTATGAAGCAGTTGTAGAATTATGCTTCTAGTTATTATTGCTGATTGCTAGTGCATAATGCTGTAAAATTACAGTTTTAATGTATATTGAATTATGAATTTTATCATTGCTGTGAAAAGTTGTGCTAAAAGCCTGTTGTTATTGACAAGAGCTTTCACAAAAGTATCAGTCAGCTCTTAAGAAAACCTGGGTCTGGGGACACCTTAAATAATAAGGATCGAGGCTATGAAATTGATTTAAAACAGAAGAGGGCAGATCTTGTACTTCTGCAAATATTTTTACTGCTGAACAGGCATACTGCATTATTTTCCAGGAATCAACTTTATCTTTCTATGCCCAAGTAACCTAGGCATCCTTGTAGTCCACTAAGGATAACAGAAGACTCAAATAAAGCCAGGTAATTGTATGCACAATGAAACACTTTCTTAGACAAAGGAAGACAACAAAAAATATTGGCTGCAAGCAATCAAATTGCTGAAGTAGAAATCGAACCATCTTACTATGGAACATACAGAAAGAGACCACAGGAAGTTTGCTTCTGTGAACTTCCTTCTGAATTCTGTTTCAATAGCTCTTCAGCTACAAAAACATTTTACTGTAGCAGTAGGATTAGTGGGATGATTTTATGCAATGAAAGCCAGACAGAGCTGGTTTCTTCTTGTACTACTGGCAATTAGTCCAGATCACAAGACCAGCTGCTACTCAACAAGACACCTAGCAGTAAAAACATTCCTCTTCACGACCATCCTGATGTTACATCTCTTGTTACCCTGGACACCTGCCACCTCTTTCAGATGGGACAATCAATACTTCAGAGATGTACAGGAGAAAAAAAGTATTATTCAGAGTCAGCTTAAAAGACTTTCAGTAGCATAGACAAAATTCAGTTTTGCTATCACATGAGTGAGAGGCTAGACTTTTTGTCCTGAAGGGAAGGCACGCATAAAAAAGCACAGAATTTTGACAGACCTAGGGGGGAAACCCTGTAAAGTCTGGTACAGTGATCATTCTGATGCTAAACAGACAGAAACAGCCCATTTGCAGAAGATCAAGATCAATTCCCCATTCCCACAGCAGCAGCTACTATGCTATCACTTTAGCTGGCCCTTCTGGCACCACGATCAGCCTGGCTTCCCAGGGCTCTGACACAGGCCGATGGGGCTTTGAAGCCATTTTGCTGTCTCCAGGCAGTCCTCTGCAGGCAGTCTACCTTCCTTCTCTGAATATGATACTATTTTGATCAGGATTGCACCAGGTAATTACAGAAGTACAAGTTTCTTGTATTTTGAAAACATTCTGAGAAAATACTAGTTGATGAAGAGATAACCCATGTCACCTGGCTTCCCAGATGTATATAGCCTTCTTGCAAAGAAGGACGACGTTATTGCGCTGCCAGATGTACTGATAAAATTGTTTACTACCCTTAGCATCTTCCTGAGCAAAAGTTTTCTAAACATCTACTAAAGCTGCTAAAGAGTTTCTCAGCATCATCTATCAGAAACTTGCTGTCTCAGTAGCAGTATTCTGTTCACCCAGTTGTTAACTTTCTGCATGCTCTCCATCTATTTATGCTGTACAAAAAAGCCAAAATCTGTGGAATTATGGAAAAAGATATGGATACAGCCTTTACGCAGTTGAAGCTAATATGCAGCAATGACAAATTTCTTGAATCTGTGAGGCTAATTTCAGTTAAAATCATATTTTTCTTATAACAGAAAGCCAGAGAAGGATTTTTAATTCTTTCCTGGCTTTGTCAAAGAAATAAGCTTTGCCAATCTAACCTTTTAGAACAGCACAGAATAAACTGCCAAATTTGGGGTTCTCTCCTTACAGCCAAAATACTACTTGCTGAACTGAATTGTTCTTCCAATCTAGATCTAAACAGCTTTTTCACAACAACTGCAATTACATCAAGAACTGTTTGACCCAAGTCAGCCAATAATCATGACCCATTCCTTATTTTCATGTCATAAGACTCAAAATTTGTTGCTCTATAAACTGTCTTCCTGTAAATTTACTAAAAGACTGCTAAAACTCTTCCAGTTCTTAACAGATTGGTGAAACTTCACATTCTGAAACACCAAGTCAAATCATTCTGCCTTTAATTATTAATTTTAAAAATGTCCTTATTTACAACTTACTAGATCTCTAGAAATTAAATATTTCAAATTAGAAGATGTACCTTTGCTTTGATGTTGCTTACAATGGTTTGCTTAGTAGACTGTTACCAACCTCTCCAGAAGTGTGTAACAATACGAGTCTTTATCTGCTGTGCAAATTACATGTTGAATTTAATGCTAACATAGCAAATGAGAATTTAAGGCCAACATGCTTTTATTCTTGAAAGAACTAAGAGACATGTTAGGAATTTTAACTGAATTTGCTTAGACCAACCACTGACAGCCTGCAACAGTGTGGTTTTCTTATGGTTATGGACTTTGAAGCTGTGTATGATTCCGAACTTTGTCACAGCAGATGGAGAGGAGGCAGCTACAACAGAAATTCCAACAGCTGTGTGTTTAATTATGAGGCAGTCTAAGATGTGGCCTGCCAAATAGGCAAACTTGGCCTAAATCACTGGATTTAGAACACCAGTTGCTCTCCAGTTTAAGTGCCCAAATAGTTAATTTAAAGCAGAAGAAGAATTGCTCCTTTTTTTCAGGAAGCAAAGAGGAAGAACTCAGCAACTAGAATTGTCATGATGTTGCAGACTTCAACCTATGCTTTTTTTTGTCAGTTAAAATCCATGTCTGTGAGTCTTTAGCTCAATACTATGGGCACTCAGGTAATAGAGAGGAGTTAGGCTCAAATGCCCTTTGTAACAATTGCTTGGACGTCTTATTTAATGACTGTTGATGCAAAATTCACTACCTTTCCTGACAGCCTAGAGATTTGAATTCTGCAATGGAATTCAAACCCAACTCACCAGGATGTCTGTGGGACATTATATTATTCAGGCCACATTAAAAAGTTACAGCAGCACTGGCCTGACCTTCCCATAAGATATCTATTTGAATTAAAGCTGGTGTCCCACTGGCTTCTGTAAAAAGCTTTCTCCTTAAAGTGACAGGAATGCTCTGGTCATGTTTCACAAGAAGGAAATCAATCTGTTTTGCATTTGGGTATCGGATGTATCATGCTGCCCAATTCTGCAAAAAATGTAGGGTCAACTGTACAACTGCGTATAAGAATTTGTAAATTAATAAATAAATAAAATTTGCGCAATGAGGGAACTGTAAACAACAACCCTCTTTTCCTTCCCACAAAGTATGAACAGACATTCTGGTGTGTCTGTGGGATTAGACAGGTGTTTTGAAGATTTCACTCTCAGATTGAGGGATCTACATGACCTACATACCATCTAAATCCCATCTTAGATATTCATAACCTCTTTTGGACCTTGATGCAGAGCTAGGTCTTTATACTTCAATAAGCAACTGAAAGAACTATTGATTACATAAATATATGCAAGCTGCTGAGAGTGACTGTTTCATAGTATCCATAATTGGAGATCACAGTAACTGAGGTAGCATATGCATAGTATACAAAATGAAATATAAAACAGACTTAGGAAAACACTTAATCTCCAGAAGCAAAAAAAAAAACTAATAAATTCATTAACTTTTACATGTGGATCATTTCTCATACAGATGTTTTCTTGCTGGCAATGTAATGAGCTTGCATTTGCCAAAAATAAGAAACCTATTTTATAACGGCATATAAAAGTACAGCGAGTGTGAACTCACACAGTTAGACTTAAAGGCTGAAACTGTTGTTCTGAGAGACAAGAAATAATCACAAAATGAGCATTCCCTCCAAACCATATGCTTTCAGGTTTCATGACAATTCAGAATGTCTGCTCAAATATATACACCTGTCTATTGTTTTTGCTGTGTACCTCAGTCTTTTTCTATACAAGCAGCAAATCCCTATCAGTCTGTTTTTGCAACACAAATGCGTAAGATTAGTGACTGCAGGAGGAAACAGAATCAGTTTAAATCCTGTAAGACAAGTGAATGATATTACTTCACAAGTATGAAATCTGAGATCTCTTTGCCTTTAATTTAAAAAACCTGTACCTAATAATCACATTAAAGTCTGTTTGGCATGCCAGACAGCTTTTACTTCCTCTGTTATTTTTACAATTTGAATGTCCTTTGTAGTTACTGAAATTAATTTATGCCTTTCAGCAAATATTTTTTTAAAACTTTTTTTTTTTTATCTATAAGGGTAGGCATTGTCAAGTAAAATATGCTGCTATAATTTCACATCTAACAGCTTTTTCTCAATCTTTCAATTCAGCAAAAGCTAACAATCATTATAAATCTTCATAAGGCTCAGCATTTGTCAAATCAATGTAATTTTTGCAGAACTAGTAGTCTTGAAATTCTATTCATAATTTATATTATGCTATAAAGCGTTCACAGTGTTTAGGAGATTCAAACATAACTTTTTATTTTGTTTTAAAAGGTCAATTATTTCCTTAAGTATTGGAAGACAGGAATGAGAACTAACCCCGGAGCAACAAATTCAGCAAGGAAAATGGGTCAAAGAACAGATGTTCAGAGGATGGCAGAGAGCAGTGGTACAGGTAACCAGGTCAGCCGGCAGGAACTCTGATTAGAGTTAACTGAACTCCCTTTCCCTTTCATAATCAAAATACTTGAAAAATCTAATTTATACCACCAGCCAATTGCAATAAAAATGACTCAAAAAGCTGTAGAAGCTTTCAGTTGTGAAAGCAGTAAGACTTCATTATACTAAGCCTTTTCAAAATTATCTTTATGGGAAAAGACTGATAAATCCCCAGTATGCACATATTAAAATGACGATCAGCTACTTAAGTAATTAAACATACTGATAAAATGAGTACCACATCTATTTTGGGTTGACTACTCATTGGCCATTAAAGGATGTTTTCCTGAAGAGAGAGAAGATAACAAATATCCTATACTTAACATGACAAAAGTTAGAGTAACAAGCTTTCTCACAGTACGTCTATGGCATGGTTGCAAGCTTAACCTAGCTGACCTGAAGAGCACAGGAATATGTTGCAAATATATTCATACTGGTATCACATGAGACAGTAGGAACAGAAACAGGAGAGCTGCATGAGCTCAGATGCACTACAGTATGGTCACAGATGTTTATTGCTGGATTTTGGCTGGCACTTTCCCACTGTCCACATCACGTTGTGTGGATGTATCTGTTTGGACACACAATGTGGTAGACACACCCATACAATGGGTCTTAAACTAATTCTTATTTGTGAAGTATTTTGGGAAATCACACAATTAACAGACTTACATATCTACAAAAAACAAACAACAACAACAAAAAACACAAACCAAAAAACCAAATTATTTTAATAGGAATAGAAAAGAAAAAATATCTAAAAGACTACTTTGTGAGGAACTACTGAATTTAAGAACCGTTAAACTAAGGTATACGCAGTGATTACTGACCAACTATAGTGACTATTTGGCTTTCATTTTACATTTTTTAAAATGAGTTCACACATGCTTCCAATTGTAGGAAGGTTTTGTTTCCTCCCCCTTTCCTCCTAGATAGCTTGCACTTGCTAGTCTAATCACAGACCATATGAAGAGAAGGACCTAACCTCAGGCAGAATCACTATATCGATGTCATTTCTTACGGATGTTTGCCTAGCCTGTTTTTTAAAGGCCTTCAAAGGTGGATACTCCACAGCAGCTTATTCCAGTGCTTTATTATCCATTTTAATTCTTTGCCCCTCAGTGTCTAACTCTGCAGTCTATGATAAAATTTCAGGTAATTACTTCTTGCCCTATAAAACTGATACAGAGCACAAGCCTCTTCCTTTTTACAGTTCTCTTTTTACGTAGTTGAATACTTACATCCTCAGGTCGTATTTTCTTTCAGTTCAACCACATGAATTCCATCATAGTCCTTCCTTGTAGGTAACTCTTCTCCTCATTCTATTCTGAACTCTTTACACTGAATTACGTGTTTAAGTGCAATACTGAAAAATAGACACCAACTAAGGATGTAGATGCAGGTTTACCATCCTCCTGTTTGTAGTTTCTCAGTGAGATGCTTGCCCTTTTAACAAAAACTGACCGTTTGTTGACCTGTATCTAGCTCGTTCTCTCTTCTAATTCCTGCATTCCTCCTGCTTTTTACAAGCTACCCCTGGCTAGTTGTTTGCTATCTTTTATTTGTGAACCTGATCACCATCTTGCTGTGTGTACTTGGATATATTGCCTGTTTAATTCGCCTGTTGCAACCTATAACCCTATTTTTTGCACAATATTTCTCCAGTTTGTCCTGACCTTTTTGAATTCTACTCATTTTCCAATATATTTGCAGCTGCTCTTAGCTTTGTAAGCTTTTGTTACAAACAATTAACAAGTTTAAGAAGTAGTTATGCTATTCCATCATCTTTCATCACCCAGGTCAGCAAAGGTGAAAAATAATACTATATCCAGAACACAGCCTGTTGAATTATTTGATAAACCCCTTCATTTGGACAGTGAACCACTAATGACTTTTGCAAAACTGGTGGGACAGATGCACCATTCATGCAGTAGTGGGTCCCTAAGACACACTATTACACTGTCTGATCCAGGAGAGAAACAGATGAGCAACTGAAAAGGACAACTTCTGTTGAAATTGAATGTTTTTCTTTAATTAATGCTTATTTAACTTCAAATGACAAAGATCCTGAGGAAATTGTGCTAATATGAAAGATTCAATAACCAATACTTCCTATTTAGATGAGAATACTGTTTGAACATGTGCAAACTGGATTCTGAGGTATCAAAGTAATGTTCTAGCAAAATCATGGACGAATTTTCCAAGCAGAACAAATCTCTCTGGAAATAAGAGGCACTAACTTTTCAGGCCTTCTTTACATGTGAAAAAAGCAGTGCTAAAGCTCCAAACATTAGAAACTTGCTTCATACTTTTTCAAAAGTCATTAACATAATGCCAGGAGGAAAATTCAAAATTATGTAAAAAAAACTCCAAAACAAATAAAACCACAAAACCAAGTTAACGCCATGAGGCTGAAAAGTTGACAAAAGCCAAGAACACTCACCTCAAGTCACTTCATTCTGCTTAAAAAATGCCAGTGGAAACTAATACAGTTTGATATAGCAATTTACTTTTTTTTTAAAAAAGGAAAGTGATCTAAAATGGAATTTGTTTGGAGTGATTAGGAGTGAATTTCACTGATGCTATTCTGGTATATATGAATGATTTCAGCTTATTCCTTAAAAAGGACTGTAATATTTTTCTCACCTTTTTTGCTGAGGAAGAAAGCTTTTGAGACAGAAGCAACAATAGAAAGATCATTTTGGATTGCACTACTTTGAACTGTTTATATTAACACCTATTTATCTATTCTACTGTTAAAAAGGGTTTGAAAGCTTAAAAATCACATGGAAACAAACCCTGTACCCTGTAAATCCTTTTTTATAGTTCTCTAACTGTGAAAAGAAAACCATGACTTACTGTTCTTGATACTTTACAGGATGAAAACCAAGTAAAAAATGGCCTGAAGCTTTTAAAAAGTATTTCCTGTGTCCCAGTAAATGTCAGAAAACCAAAGTCAAATCTGCCCTTGATTGTTTTTATTTTTTTTAAATTTTTTACGATCTAGTGCATTTGCCAGATAATATGTGTCAGACGCTCTCTTGCTTGACTAATGCCAAATTAGCTGTAAGCAAGGGAGTCCCACATTGTGCTGCACAAGCTATTTCAAAACAGTACCTAGTGCAAAAAGTTATCTCCCTGCACCTCTTCAGTGGAAACAAGGAATAGTTGGTTGGGCAAGAAACACTGCCTGCACATGCAAACACCTTCTTCTATGCATAAAGTTTAACAAAACCAGGAGTTACTCCTGCAGCTCTAGCATAATATTTTTTATTCAGTTATGCTGATGACCAAGCAAAATAAGCTTAGGAATCCTTGCTGTAAATTTATATTCTATTCCATGTCCCCTTCAACAAGTATAAAGGATAAGCTGTAGATACTGTTCAACAGCTGAATAGATACACCTGAAGTAGTTCCCAGTTTCAACATTTCTGATACTGACGTCATAACACTTTGGGATACAGAGAAAAGTTTCCAGGAAGCTTTTGTTTAAGTGTTTCCTCTTAAAACCTAATCACTGTAACTCTGTGCAATGCAATGATAAAAAGAGCAGAAAAACTAATAAGTAGTCTATGTCAGGAAAGCTGGCATAGCATTATCAACAGTGGGAAATTTTAGAGAAATTAAAAATTGTGTGGAGAACACATCAATCATATAGTTGGAGGTCACTGGAAGTGAAAAGGATTACACTCAGACATTTCTCCACACACAAAAATCCCTGAAAATTTCTTTTTTTCGTACAAGAAAATGAAAACTCCTAGAACATTGACCTTTCTTGCATTTCTCTATGCAATTCACTGAAAAGAAGAGCATGCTGTTGAGGATTTCTCATTTCATGGAAGAAGCAAGTGAGCTTCATTTTTCTTTCCAGCACTGGATGTGTCCAAATATATTACGCAAAGGATTCGTAATAAAGAATGTTTTTATACCTGCTTCAAGGAATCAAGCAGAAAATGGGTGCAAGAAGAAGTCTTAAGATGACGTTAGTTTTGTGCTGTGTACATGTGGAAGCATTCCGCATGTTTGTATTGTCAGTAACCAGCAAATTCATACTTTCTGAAGGCACTCTCAGAGATCTATCCCACGCACACTGCATACTATCAAGTCACGCGAAATATTTTTGCTATTAAAATCCGCTTAGTAAAATACAGCAGCTTTTTAATAGTCACTCCACTTCAGTATTATGATGAACAACACTAAACAGAATCTCATCAGAGTAAACAAAAAAGAATCAATATTTCATTTGCATACCAGGTTAGTAACTTCTTGCTTACATTAACTTATTATTTGCAAATATGTCTTGTTCTAAAATGATAGGAATGCAAATGGCTCGTTTTCCAGTCTAAATGAGTAATAGAACTCAATAGCTGCATTAAATCTTAAGAAGATATTTTTAGAAGTTACTTCTAGTGGTTGTATCAACAAGAAAAAAACCAAACAAGTATTCAAATTGCCCAGAAGGTTATAGTGGGTTATGTTTCACTCTACCTAGAGGCTTTGTTTCCCATTATTTAAGATAATTTCTGAAATATAATAAATGAAGAATATCTAATCTCAAAACTTACATCAATGGATTTAAACATTATTCTCATTAACCCCTCCAGAGCCTATAAAATAGGGTCAGCTGAAAGGGCCTTCAAACGGTCCTCGGCAGACACTACATCATGTTCTAGTGATCTATTGCTTGGAAAGTCTTTTACAGCCTAGCCCCTAAGGGTTTTAAGATCATAACACTTAAAATCCGTAAGTACAAGCTTTCTTTGATATGTAGTACAATACTATAAAATAGGAATTAACAAGGACATTAATCATTTTACACAGTATTATTACCCATGCTATAATCTAGAAAAATGGACTGAAATAGTATCATATGTATAACCTGTTTTAAAGTTTGCAAAGATACTTCAGTTTAATTAATGGAAACCACCTGTCTAAACACCATTAGCTCATCTATGCTTTTTAAGGACTGGCTTAAAACAGAAATGTAATCTTTAACCAAGTCCCACAAATACTCACTTGCAGTTAAATGAGGTTACTACAAAACCTGAAGTGGCATTGTTTTGCTGTTACTGGGTTACAGTAGCTCGAGTCTCCATGCACCAGAATCCCCCATACAGCTGATCAGTTACAGCTGTTAATTGTGGAGCGAGAAACTGGCTGACATCTGCTTCTTGCATAGTTAGTTAATGGTTCACTTCCAGGTCCTAAAAGGATTGTAGCCTCTCTCAAAAGACAATGTCAGCCCCCATATATGTCTGCCTTCTACACTGCCTGTCTTGTTCTGGTTTGTCACTCTCTCTACAATGCAAATCTGAGTGAACTCACATCTGCCACTGATCGACCCAATTCGTGAGCAATCTTTTCCCATCGACCTGGGGTCCCCCCTGGGAACTTAACCATACTTCTTGTCAGCTGGCTGAGGTCCTCTTCTGTCCATTCAGGTGCCTGTAAAACATTTGTAAAACATTCATTACACTGGGATATTGGACATATTTCTGTGAGGTAATATACTGGAAAAAATCTTCACATGAATTAACCAAATACTGTAAAAACAAATACAAAGTAATAGTTTCAAATATCTAGGTACTATTTCCCTGTTTTATTGCAGAAAATGCATAAGAACAACAGACCAACGGTAACACGTGAAAAATACATTTTGCATTTTACATATATTAATCCATTTAATCTATATTAGAATTTATATTTATACAATGTATATAACACTATAAAATTGCAGTAAGGATCAAAAGCAATACTATTTTTATTAAAGGCTAAATCACAGTTTAAGATACAAAATTTTCTGTAATTTCACATGTAAGATTTTTTTCAGCAAAGAAAGAAAAAAATCCTCATTTTTACATTTAAACAAACCTCTAAATAAACCAGAACAGTAGTTTTAGCTTTTCGTCACTGTAATCATCATATGTTTTAGCATTCTTGTGTGATTCAGGAATGAAATCTGTTGATTCTAATATTCCACTAAGAATATTAAACAACCTCCCTACTCCCTGCAACAAAACACCAGTTATACCACAAACAGGATGTTTCTACAATCCAATAACCAAAATATATTAAAATCTTGTACATAAGACAATCTGTTAGAAATCGCTGTGTTCATAATGGCCAAATAAAAGTGAACAAAGCAAGGGAGCACACAATTACAGCAGCTTAAGCCATGAAATCTTGCTTGCCTCAGAAAGCAAGACACAGTAACCATCTTTGACATTTGCAGCATCTTCGGCGACATCTGCAGAGCTGAATCTTTGTTACGAGCAGTAGTTTGCCATTTTATTTATTTTTAAGGAATTCCTTATGACATACCTCTTCTAATCACCATTTCCGATAATGAACAGCACATATCAAGCAGTTTGCATTACAGAGCCATCAGCACAGAACAACAGTCAGAGGTGAGTGACCCCAGGGACCATCTCCACAACTACAGCAAAGCTTCTCCCTGACGCTAATCCTGCCTGTCATTCTCCCACTGTGCTCTAACCACACTGACATCCGCCTGCCGCACTGCAAGCTTAACCGGGCCCTTCCTGACTTTTTACTGTCTCCCCCAATCAATGGTTCAAGCGTGCTCTTTTCACCATGTCCAAATGGCAGCTTCACTCATAATCAAAGTGCACTGCTCCTGTTAAAGGGCTTCCCGAAAGGCTCCACCATTTGCATTCATTTGCAAAGCAAACTACTTTTATTCACTTTGTTCTGCTATCAAGAGTGTTCCCTGAAGCAGATAAATTGGCATAAATACAACCTGCCACTTAAAAGACAGTAAATAATAGCCAATAGTAGCAAGGATTTCATCAATCGTCCTCGTTTGGATCCATGTAGTCCTTTATTCAATGTTGAAAGCCTCAGACACTCGTATTTGTATGTTTTTTAGTACAAGTATAACATATATTTGAGTCATCACAGATAATTCAAGATGCTTAAGTAATGTGTGCATATGAGAGATCTCTCATGTTACATGCATAATCATACAATTATGCTATGGACTACATACGAAAATGATAAATACACAGGAAATCTCCACATTGCACAACAACCTTCTTACTTTTATTGTATTAAGCAAGCTAATATACTCCATATAGTATTTTATTCTAAGATATCTCCCTGAGATTTTTAGACGGGAAGTTTGGGGTTAATGTTCTACTTATAAAAATTTTCTTCATTTAAATAATGGATTCTTCTTATGTTTTGGTTAAAAGCATTTTGTTTTAAAATCAGTCGAATTTCATACCTCAAAATTAGCCTTAATATAGAGTTTACTGTAATTTTCTATTTTAATTTGTATTAAAACTGTTTTTTAGGTAAATTCACAGCTATTCTTTCTTACCACATCCAAAGCATATCTAAGCAATTACACATGGAAATTGAGATGATCTTTTCAGTGAGGTACACACTTCAGAAGCTTTCTGCTAAGTTGCATTTTCAGATTTCTTGGTAAGCTCTGTTTTTTCTCTGTACTCAAAATTTACTAACCACTTGTAAATATTACAGAAGTAATTTTATCTTCCTGAATAATGGACAAAACTATAATCATTCGGTAGATCTGAAACTAATTACATAGCTAACTCACAGCACAAGAATTCATTAGCTAAATTAAAATATCAACTGATTAATCTTATTTCAAGCTGACAATTCTAGAATGTAAAGATCTAAAACATCTATAAATTTGGAAAATCTTTAAAAAAGCTTTTAGGAAATCCACTTGTAACTGCTAAAGCTGTAAAGAGCTTTTGTGAATTTGCAATTCCTCTGCAACAGTTAATTGTGTCTTTAGATGCAACAGCGCCTACTGTGATCCAACTACTAAAAGCAGCTATGAGGGTGGTCATGGTGTGAATGTATTCTCCCTGTTCTAATCTGTAGCCAACTGTAACTGTGAGAGTCAAATAAATGCATAAACATACTGCTTTGTCACCTAAAACCATGTGTGTCCAATATTACTGAAACACTGGGCCAAAATTCATCTCTACAGTAAAGCAATGGAAGACACCACATGGTGAGGGGACAGCTGTTGCTACTGCACAAGCATTCAGATTTTGCATCAAAAAAGCCCTGTTCTGGGATTAACTTTCCATACTGAATACAAAATTAAAAGTACAGAGTTACAGTCTGCAGTCTTGAAAATGAAAATAAACTACAAGTGTAAACATAAAAAATTCATAGCGTTCTCTTAAATAATAATCCCTTAACATGGTTTATCATACATAACTGGCAATATTGGAGGATTAGTTCAACCAAACCACTATGGACCTTCTACAGCAAAGAAATATGAATGCTGTTTATTGTTTAGCATCACTCCTGTGCGTGCATCCGCACTTAGCAATTACATACCATCTCCTTCAGCACAACAGAGTTCACGCTGTTAGGAGTCTTTTACAAAAATTATAAGAAGCTCTATTTTCAACGACATGATAAGCAAATTTTTAGATAACAAATTATTTGTTATCAAGAAAACAGTATGACATGTTTAGACCTGTTAACAGTAATAAGAATACATACCATTTTATTGAAAAAATTGGTAAGTGGTTATTATTTGAGAGTTTATAAAGAAAGTTTAAAAGGTATTTATATTGACTTGACAATAAGAAGTAATTGGATTTTTTAGATTAAATTTTAGCTTTACACTCTTTCTTCCTGTCATCAATACACTGCTAAATTCTTCAATTAAAATCAAAGTTGTACGGAAGTTTGGGTAATGTTTTAAATCTGGCCAGAACTTTGTGCTATGCATCATCTAAAATTTACTGATTTGAGCATGTCTAGACAATGATCTTGCAAATAAACCAAAAGGCAGTGTGTACTTAAAAATATCTGTGGAAATATTTGTAGTACAAGTGTCCTAGTAAACTCCCAAACAGTTTTGCAATTCAGGATACATTTAACCTACAAGTAGCTGGTGTTTCTAACCAGTAACCATGAGAACAAAATGAAAAAGTATTGCTGATTTAATTTCTTACCCATATTGTCTTATTTTTCTTACATTATTCTTCCATATTCTTAAAATTTCTTGCTTTACCTGTAAAAAGTCTGAAGTGCATCTTGTTTTGTCAACTCTCATACACATCTCTGGCATTGTGATCCATCTGTTTGCTGAACACTAGAGATCTGCTAAAATTCCAAAGATCTGTTCTCAAGCTCTAAAGATCTGCTAAATCTATTAATGACCTGAATTCATATTCAAAGCTGCGACGTGTTCACATAACCTCTTGGTTCTTCAAAGCTCTTAGTCAAATCCAACTTCTACTAGAACAATTTTTATTAAGTGAGCCAACAAAAAACAAAGACAGCTACACTGTTTCAGACCAATAGTCAAGCTAGGCCAGTAAGCTCATCATCAGTGCTTAGGGAGTGCAGCTGCAGAAAACTTGAACATTGTCATGGTTTTGGCTGGGACAGAGTTAATTTTCTTCGTAGAGGCTCACACAATGCTGTGTTTTGGATTTTTGATGAAAATAGTGGTGATGTTTTTGGTTGTTGCAGAGCAGTGTTTACACAGAGCCAAGGACTTTTTTGCTTCTTGTGCTGCCCTGCCAGCGAGGAGGCTGGGGGTGCACAAGGAGCTGGGAGGGGACACAGCCAGGGCAGGTGACCCAGACTGACCAAAGGGATATTCCACACCATGTGGTGTCATGCTCAGCAATAAAAGCTGGGGTAAAGAAGGAGGAAGGGGGAGGACATTGGGAGTGATGGCGTTTGTCTTCCCAAGAAGCCATTACGCGTGATGAGCCCTGCTCTCCTGGCAGTGGCTGAACACCTGCCTGCCCGTGGGAAGTAGCGAAAGAATTCCTTGTTTTGCTTTGCTTGCGCGCGCTGCTTTTGCTTTACCCAGTAAACTGTCTTTATCTCAACCCATGAGTTCTCACACTTTTACCTTTCTGATACTCTCCCCATCCCACCTGGGGAGCTTGAGCGAGCGGCTGTGTGGCACTTAGCTGCCTGCCGGGGCTAAACCACAACAAACATGTACTCTGTGATAACAAGGAGGACTCTGTTTACCGTTCATTCTTTACAGTCCCACTCTCTTTGAAAAAACAGGGGCCATATGCAGATACCAACAGTAAGAGGAAGGCAAGCATATATGTTACCCATACTTTCCCTAACATTTTCCCTACCTCCAATTATTTTCAGAATTTCTTTAGCCTGATTTATCTGTTTAGTAACCCTCAATGAATCTCTCTTTCAATTGTTTGTCTAGTCTTCCCTGAACTATCTAAACTTCCCAGATTTACCATATAGCCTTCATGAGGAGCTGCACACATCTACTACCCATCATGTAAAGAATTGCCTTATTTTTTCTGCTTTGAACCTGGCTCTTGCTAGCTTTGATGACATCTATCTCTTGGTTTTGAGTAAACAACCAACAGTCTACATCTACTCACCTCCACATTTTATCATTGTTCAAAATACCCCTCTACAGTATTTCCCTGCAAGTTGTTTCTTCCAGGCTAAAGAATCCAAGCCTACTCGGTTGGTTTCTCATGTAAAAGCTGTTTCATGCACAATACCATTCTTCACACCATTTTCTAAACCTTCGCCAATTCCTATGCAACCTCTTTGAAATTAGGTACCAAACTGCACACAGCAATCAAGGGAGGATTAATCATAAATTTATACAGTAGAACTCTGATTATTGTTAGTATTATTTTAAAATAGGTGCATCTACCAATATCATTCATTTCATAATTTCAAAAAATCACCCAGCATGAATTTATGCTAACCAGTCTGTACTACCCAGAATCCTAAATGAAGCTCAAAAATCAGTATCCTGTTTCCATCTCTCGTTGCAATGCTCATTTAAGTAATTCCCAAAATATTAACAGCAGTACTAAATGGTTTTAATGTTAGAGTTCTTTTTAGGTCAACTAATGGTGAAGAAGCATTTTTGTTTTTAATTTATCAACTTCAGATGAATGCTTCAACCTTAAACAGTCCCTCTCCATTTGCTTTCTATACACGATGTTGAAAACTCCCTAAACTCCTTCGCAGTAAACATGGGTGAAAAGAACTTTTAGCCCTAGCATCTTCTTGAAATTGCTTTATATTTTGATAATCTACTAGTTCAACAAAATCCTTTGCAGTGTTTCCTCATCCATTTCGTTTGAAAAAAGTAATCATTTTTTACATGTTTAACAAGATGTCCCTCAGAGTTCTTGGGCTTACCTGACTATGGATTTGCATTTGAGTAGCAAATCTTATGCTCTTTTGCATAAGCCTTCCACTTTCTGAAGCTTTTTTCCTCACTCAAGGAGCTACCTTTAATTTTTAATCTGAGGCATGAATAACAATTCCAGTAAAATGGATATATCTGAGATTCTTCCACTGATTACCATGTTGATGATGCACAAGTTTGACATTTTTTGAAAAACTTCCAAGCATTGTGTTCATCCATCCTAATTACATGTCAGTAGATTATTTTTAAACATCGAAAAATAGAAAGCTCTAAGTTTACACTGAGAATTTAACCATACTAGAAACCAAAATTCAAATATGTTCGTAATCGTATACTGTCAATGTAACAGCTCTCGTGTGTTTTTAGGGAAGCAGTTTCCATCTATTCAAGAACTTCAACTGTTTGAATATTAAACCTGTATTTTCAAGTACACTTCACAGTTAATGCCGGTCAAAAAGGAAATTATTACTCAGCTCATTCCTAAGCTGTGTATCTATATGTACTGATACATGGGTACATGTATCTATATATATAAAATTATATTTAGTGCTTCCTTAACCTCAGCAGGAAACCATTGGTAGTATTACATGGTGCTGCCAGGCTCTTCATAGAAATACAATAAGCCATACCTTAACACTCAAAAATTTGTGTTCTGATCGACAGACAAAAAGGAGGGGAGGATGACGAGAAGTAAATATGAATCAAGCTAAGCAGCAGCTACATGAAGAAGTAAGACAATTTTTTAAGTTATGACTATATTCAGAAAGTTGCATATACTTCAAAACAGTAGTAATCGGTCATCTGACAGAAAAACTGGCAAACAGTGACTTAAAAATGAAACACTGGATGAGCTATATATTCACAAGATGATTGCTATTATACTAGATTCATTTTAATGTCTCTGGCTTTCACTTCCAGCCACTGGCCCTCTACTTCTTCCTCCTAGACTGAACAGCCTTTTAACATCAAGTATTTTCTCCCATGAAAGTACCTGTTAAAGCCAAAAAGTAGTAAATATATTGCTAGAGAGAGATCCTTTACAGGAATATACTGCCTAAAAACGGCAGCTGCTCTACAATTAATTTTATATTTTCACACTTGGGGTTCTACCAGGCTTTGACTCTAGATTTAATATGAAGCTCTCTAACACACAGTAGTTAACATGACCGAATATATACAGGAATGTTTCAAATACCTACCTACATTTCCATAATGTAATCTGAATATTCTCCCTGTACAGTAGATAGTTTTCAAAAACATGAAAAATAATTCAAATGATGACATTTTCATGGCTGTTGAAATGAAAATTTTCTGTAGTATTTATACAAAACCCAGATTATTTGTGCGTGTGGTTTTTTTTTTCCTTCCCTGTTTGTCATTATAGCAAACCATGGGGGGAAAAGACAGGTTATTTCTTGCTGCATTCTCAAAATCAAATCTACTTTTCCATCAAGCAAGCCAGAGGAAAAATGTCACAATTAAATGGTTCATAAATATAACACTAAAATTACTACTTAAGTCAATGTAATTGATCAGAAATTAAAATGTAGTTTTTAATTGCATATTACAACTTAAATGGTAGCACTTAGCAGAAAGTGTTAACTCATTTATTTTTTAATTGTTAGCTGCTTCAAGGCAATTGTTTTAATGCAGAAAAAAGTGAGAAGCTCTTCAGTAAATTTGATTGTAGGACACTCAGGCATGCAGATCAAATAAACTATCGGTTGAATAGGTAATTAGGTTTGGCCTGCGATACATTAATGTGGAGACAAATTCCCAAAGAAAGGGAATAAATGTTTAGTTTAATTCTTTCTCAAAATACCACTCTATTTGGATATTTAAATGCAGTTTGAAAAGTATTTCCATTTGATATAGAACATGACATTGCAAATCTTCTAGAATACATATATCAATTCTTCAGAAAAATAATTTTGTAGCTTTCATAAACTTCAATGAATAAGTGCATAGGGTAGTAAGTCAACAACAGACTGCAGGTGGCAACTTTTTTTTCATAATTGCTTGATACATTTAAAATCTTTGGCCATGCTGTTAAATTTGCTAGGTAAGTTGAACCCAAAGACATGCAGATACATTAAAGCATATAATTAGTCTTTAATATTATGGAGTATTTTTGCTTGCAAGGTTATTATTTGTCTCATGAAATACTAGGCAGACTAAGCAAGTCTCAAACACTTAACAGCTTTGGGCAGTATAAAATGTAGTCTCCCTTAGTGCACATCAGTATAACATGGCACTGGTTATGGGTATTTTGAAACTATTAGCATGGTATTAAAAAACCACTCAGTATACTAAACCATCTACAATCTCAAAGGTTGTGTCATAACAAGATATTACTACACTGCTAATCCTTTTGACTGACTGGATCCTCAGTGCTGCCCACTTTCATCCTCTGTCCAGCTTTTCTGTCTTTTTTCCTGGCATACTTTGTCCTAAGACAGATCTTATTCTCAGTAACTGCTGGATTTGTTTTTCTACCTTGCTCTATTGCTGGCAACCTGTTTCTCCTACCTTCATTCACCTTAAATAGCTTATCCAAAAATCAGTGTTTGTTGTATTGACCCTTGCCTTTCTTCACAATGTGGCCTGAACTGTTTCCATCAGAATTACTTCGATTAATTAATTAATTACTGTCTGAATAACATTCTTCCTTCCACATCAAATGCAACTAGATTATTTTACTGGCAATTTTGCTCTGCCAATAATCAGTTATTCCCTAAAACACCCTAGATATTCTGATCTCTTGATTTTTACCTCAAATGCAGAAGGTACTCTGGATCCCAAACATGCGCATGCATACTGCACAACTACAGAGCAGTTGTCGCCATCAGTAGTATTCAAATATTTCTTCTATATCAAGTATGGCTCATTGAGTTAGCTCAATCAGTATGTTGAAGCTCAAAGGAAAAATCCTGCACCCTTCTCCAAATGGACAAGATGACCAAGGATTATAATATTCTGCTAAGCAGAATACCAGAATTTAGAGATCTGGTTTCAATATACGAGTTCTCTTTGACAGAGAACAAAAGTTGAGAATGATATCTAGCCTACAACCTAACATTTTATTGACATGGCTCAGAACAACTGTGAATTTTGGTTATGAAGAATATATAAAAAGAATAATAATCTACTGTCCCACTGGAATACGTCTGCAAGAATCAGAAACAATACGCACCTAGCAACCTAAACAAACTACCTGGAAAACATCATGAACGTGGCCCATACTAGACTAAGCTTTTACTTCTATTTGCAACAGTCCAAGCTGTCATGTAATAACACAGGAAACAAAAAATCTGGCAAGTTTTCATGAATTCTTAAAACACACATCTGTGATGGCAACTTCAAGCAACTGTACTTCCAAGAGAAACCCGAATTTCAAAATTGTTCTTAATTATCATGAAATAGTGAATGTGTAACTAAAAATAAAGGCAACACTACTTCAGCTACCTAACATATAAACATTGAACCTGCCAGTCAAATTACCAAATAACCACCAAGCCTGGGCTAATTAAAAATCAAAGTTAACCTTCTCTTTCCCCTCACACACAGATTTTTGCCTCCCATAATTCATGGCCACTTCAATGCATGCCATTAACATCAGTCTCAACCTTCTTGTGCTCACTTTGTCATTACTGGGCAAGTCTTCCGAATGACAGTAAAGAAAAAGCCCAAGGTAGCACAACATGTCAGGATATCCACTAGTATCAGCAGAGACAAGCATGCTTCAGACAAACAAACAAACAAATACCGTGAGTTACTAACTTACTACCTAGACTCTCCATTGACATTATTCTCTTCATAGACCTGTTATCATCAAAATTTCTAATGTGAATTATGAGCACCACTTACTAAATCATAAAACTTGAAGTATTATGTTTTCTTTGTTCACATGTGCATTTTAACAAATCCAGGCACAGTTTCTCTCATGATTAAGAAGATGACACTACTGTAGGAACATTGGATGGCCAGAATGCTGACGGCTCCCTAACCAGGCCTATGTAAAAAATCTAATGTTATTCAACACATCAAATCTGGACACAATTCCTATTCATATAAAACAGAATGCAACTGCATGCTTAAGTTGGCACAACTGAGGGTTTGAAGACTAAAGGTGATATTTTCAAGACTGCATCCTGCCTGTCAAAAACTATACAGACAATGGCTAATCACCAGATTGAGATTCTCTGAAAATTCCTAAGTGGCAAAATGCTTATGACAATAGCATTAAATCATTCCTTGGCAAACGCAGGATTACATATTTATCTTTACTGGAGAAACAAATGCCAAACATCTCACATTGCTCGGTCTATTTTTAGTTGCTGGAGTTTACCCTAGATTATAATTTCTTCGCAATTTCTATAAATAAATGTGGCCAGAAGCCATTATAGTCATGGTCTCAGGAACAGAAGGAAAGAAGCAGCACTGTGCACTGTGCAAGAAAGTAAGATGCTGAATCTAACCAGATTTTTTTTAAACTAGTTTGTTTGAAAAAGACGATACAGACATATCGAAAAATCAATATTTATTTAC
>VXAL01006827.1:4727-24402 GCA_013399475.1 Chauna torquata | reverse complement strand
ATTGAAAAATAATCTCTAGAATAAAATAAATATATAGCAAACAGGTCTGGCAAAACTGAACTAGATGGTAATAGTTTCTCTAAACATTACTTAAACATAAGTCCAGCCTACGTTATTCTAACAGTCAACACTTTCCAAAATTTTGCTATAACATATTATTAGTTCTAAGAGCATAGAAAAATGAATTTTAACCATTGATTTAAGAAACCACTCATCTTTTTCACTTAAGGTGCTAAATATGTTTAATTTTTAAAAAGAATTCCTGAAAATCAAACACTTGTACCGCTGAATTCTATTAATTTCTAGTAATTCTTAAAAAATATTTCTTTACTGTGGGTTTTTTTTTTTTTTTTTTAATTTCATAGTGAACTACATTCGTTTTAACCATATTATCTGCAGAACAGTACTTACAGTTGCTTGGGGTTGTTTCTTTCACTTTCATTCAAAATTTTAGGCACTTTAAAATTTTTATATTGGGGAATACATAGAAGTGAATACTTTCAAGAGCTGACAGTAATAATCATGGACACAGGTACTTGGATTTACAAATTCAAGCCATCAAAGAAATTTTGAGATAAAGGAATATTAACAAAGGAATGAGACATGTAATGGACTGACAGTAATTTTTCATATTCAGACTTGCATTATAGGAAAAGGTTTCAAAATGGGTGGTTCCCTGGAATATTTCCAGGTTGTTGTTTTTTTCCCTTTTAACATTTTGGGAATTGAAGAATGAATCTAACAAACAGAGCTTTGTCTAAAAATCTAGTCAGTTAAAGTTGTTTGTTCCCCCAAATCAGGAATGCATATGAATCTTAAAATCAGTTCGTATCTTATGTTTTCCAATTCCTTAAATTCAGGCTTAACTGAAAACCAGACACTAAATGCTTTGGAACTAGGCTTTTGATAGGAAGCTTTTTCAACTAGTGTAAGAATTCAGATAAATGTGTTGATTTTCTGCATGATGTACTAAAAACATTAGATTTTATTTCTTTAGTCCTGAGAGCAGTGTTTTTCATTGTAGATTAATGAGAATGAGTGGAAATTTCTATTGACCGGTGGCATAGGTTTGGACAATCCCTTCTCTAATCCCTGCACCTGGCTTCCTCCACAATCATGGGATGAAATTTGTCGACTAGAAGACTTGCAAAGCTTCACAAACATTCGTAAAGATTTTATGCGACTTAAGGATGGATGGAAATTGGTATATGACAGCTTGGTATGTTAACATTTCTGATTACTTGTATTCATAAGGTAATTAACACATTGAAAATATTTATTCAGGGAAAAGAAAGTGCTGTCATTTTACATGGTATGTTCTTGCATATATGAATGTAAATATTTAAGCAAATGTGTGCAGTTGTAGATTATTGCCAATTTGTCAGGTGGCTTCTGAATACCAACTCATGATTTGAATTGGGCAAAAAAAGGCAACAAAACCTGCAGTAGTAAGGTGATGGTGAAATTTGCTAAACTGGAAGTGACCATTGTGCCTTGTCAGTCTGTACATTTTTTCACCAGGCTTTGAGGATACCTTTTCATGCTATTATGTAGTGTGCTGCTTTCCTAGGTAAGTTTTTAAAACAAAGCAAGCAAGCAAAAAAAATCCCTCATCAACAAAAAACCACAATTATTGCTTTGTAGAGAAACTAGAATGGGATTTGGGAGACCTGTGTTCTGTTCCTAACTCTGACAGTGACATATGCATGAATGACTTTATATGATTTCATCATTGCTTGCTTAAAATATTTAGATTTAAGATTCTCTTTAGATGAATTTTTACTCCACATTTGGGCACTTGCTTTATCTTTAACTTACTATTGACTTTTTTTTTTTAAATCATACTCCTCCCTTCTGCTTCTTGATATATAAAGTGCTCATCGCACACATACCTCCTGATCAAATGATTTTAAAAATTACCCTCTTTCTTACGGGCACCATATCTGACCATAGTTGCTTCCAACATTCAGATAATACTGTCCATTTATGCTAGTCCATTGAACTACTTATCACCATTACTTAAATGATGAAAATTTATCACCAATAGTCAGCCAAATGGCCCTTGACCTCTTATATCCATTTCAAAAAGATTGTTTTATTCACAGTAAATTTCAAGGATTTAGAAGTCCTTCCACTAACGAAGCGTCTGAAGTGATACAGAGAGGAAAAGAATGGATTTTTAGTTAGAAATGCTCCTAACTAACTGTATGATGAGAGAAACTAAGCAGATGTGGCTCGTTTAGTTGTCCGGATTGCAGGAAACAGGCAAATAGCAGAAAGAAAGCTTTCTTTTGGTATTTACAAAAATATATAGCAAGTTGAGAGCTCTAGTTCCTCTTCAGGAAATAGTCACTTGGAAACTGAACAGAGAAATGATGGCCTTTGAAATGGAGATTGAGGAGGAGACTACTTTGTTACACGCTCTGAGATTATAGCTTTTTAAATCAATGCAAAGAAAGGTGCTGACTTACTTTCAGAAGTAAAGATTCAAGATCCATGTGATTGATAACTAGTGTGCATTCAAACAGCCAAACAAATAAATAGAAATTCCTTCATTTAAGTGGCATTCAAAATACAAGATCAGGTCATCAGTTAGCTGATAAAGAAGCTAATAATCAGTAGCACTGCAGCCAGGAACATTGTTACTGAACCCTGAGTGCTAGATGAAAAGGAATGGCATTGTCTGTCACTGTCCCTATCTGGGAGAAGCGCTATATGCATCTTTTCATTGTGAAAACATTTTCATTCAATATCCAGCTTTAACACTAGTACTTTCATGTGAATGCACTGGAATGTTCAAAAATACTAGGTCTTGGAAATTATTCTATGATAGCAGCTATTTTTTCCACCAATACAGTTTATCTCCAGTAATATTCAACCAGCTGTTTCTCCTGTTCTGTTGGTGATATGCAAATTTAAAAGGCAGTTTCACACATGCATATGTGGAAGAGAAAGAGGGCACAAAATCAGTGTTACTTAAGCCACCTTGTCATGAGCAACCATACACTGAATATAGCTGTCAATGTTTTTCAGATGAGTTTGAGACACTTTTTCCTCCTACTCTTGTAGCTCAGGTTGCTTCCAAAAGTGGGAGAAACCTCACTTCAGCTACCTGATTCAAGGGTTCCATGCATTTCATTTAAAGTTGTATTGTGTATCTTGGAGTAGGGAAAGAAATTCAGTTCTACCCTAGCTGGCTGATTTTCTCTCTGCTTCTCACAGAGACATGAACAGTTTTCTGCAGCAGCACAACTCAATACAGTCTTCAGCACAGCCTTTGCTCCTCAGTGGTTCTTAATTGGCTCAGTTCTACCAAGCTTGCAAATTTTTAGCCAGACTCTTAAACAGTTGTTACAGATGTCATTGTGAGGTACCTATTTTCCCCACATATTAATAGAAAAATAATGCAGCATTCTGGATTCCAATCTGAAATTAAGTGCCTAAAAGTTGGGGGAAGGAGAAGGTCAGACTCCAGGTCTTTTGCAGAATATGAACTGCATTGTGACTTGATTTGCTAAATCAAAGTTGCTCAGAATGCAGTTGGTGCAGGTCTGTCTGCATACCTCTGTGCCCAGTCCTCTACAGGCAAGCCTAAGAGGTTCCCCAGCAGAGCTGTAATACCAGTTTCTGGAAAGGCATACACAGTTGGTGCTGTACTTCAGTCTAGTAAGTTAACATCCCACATCACCATTCTGGTCTGATAACTGCAGTAACATAACTGGAGTACTCATAGGCCATTTACAAAACAAGTTTTCTAGTGCATTGTTTGACTTAATTTTCTAGTTCTTGTTCTCCTGCACTCAGATGCAACCTAATTCATGATCATCATGTACTACTGTAGTGCAATTGTGATTATATGGTTATCATTGTTATACTGAAGACTGTCACCATAATTCAGCTCTAACACATCAAGAAAGAGGTTAAATACATATTCCTGTTTCCTCTGTCTCATCTCTCTTCCACTTTCTTCCTAGAGAAGACCTTGGGGTTATCGTATTTTAAACACCTAAAAATGCTTAACTTCTCTGCTAGAATAGAAGCTACCTAAAGATATATTTAAAGTTTTTTGAAAAAACACATCAAGTGTTATCAACTCCATTCCTGCAGATTAATAAAAAATACATCATAGATTGATGTGTCAAGTTAAAAGATAATTTAATCCCACTATCAGTAATCCATAAATGCTCTGAAGAAAGCGGAAATATGTATGTTTTTAGGATCCCCAGCATGAGGATTTTCCTGCAGAGTGGCAGGACAAGTTGGGAGAGTTCCAAAGGATGCTTATCATTCGCTGCCTGAGACCTGACAAAGTAAGTACAAAGGTTCCACCTTATTCAAAATTCCTGTCTGTCTTAGAAACCAAAAGGATTTGCTACCATGCATTTCAGCTGTGTTGTCATGGTTTAGCATCAGCAGGCATCTAAGTACTACACAGCCACTCACTCCCCCCCTGCAGTGGGATGGGGGAGAGAATCAGGAAGGTAAAAGTACAAGAACTCACGTGTTGAGGTAATGACAGTTTACTAGGTAAAAATCTTAGTAAGACAAATATCACCACTCCAAATGCACCCCTTCCTCCTCCTTTACCCCAGCTTTTATTGCTGAGCTGGACATACGGTATGGAATATCCCTTTGGACAGTCTGGGTCAGCTGCCCTGGCTCTGTCCCCTCCCAGCTCCTTGTGCATCCCTAGCCTCCTTGGTGGCAGGGCAGCATGAGAAGCAGAAGAATCCTTAGCTCAGCATAAGCACTGCTGTGCAACAACTAAACCATCAGTATGTTTTCACCACTGTCTTCATCAAAAATCTAAAAAACAGCATTGTGTGAACCTCAAAGAGGAAACTTAACTCTATCCCAGCCAAAGCTACAACAGTTGTCTACAGCCATTCTACGACAGTCTATCTTAATGGAACACAGGAATTCATTAGATTAAAAAAAAGTTTGAAAGTATAATGGACAGACTTTTTAAAACAGAAGGATAGACCTTTAACTTTTGTTAGATTTTGTTGTGTACACCAAAATCCCCTGAACGCTTCCTCCTCAAGGCTGTCTTACAAACCTTGACTTTCCTGTTTCAGTACACCTGATATTTTTGCTTGTGCAATTTTTTGGTGGATGTCACTACAGTAAACGATGACTGATCTAGGAAGATAATTTAGTGGTAAGCAGGAATGTAGATAACATAGGTGCTTAAAAGTAGCAATTACTGCAGACACCCAGGTCCATTTTGTTCTATGGAAAGTGTTTTGAAGCAGAACTGTTCTGATTTTAGTTTGTCCAGCTCGAAGGCTTGCATGTGGCACAGATCACAAAAGGTGCTCACAGTTATGAATCTTTATTCAAAAAATTCAACCTACTAAAACCAGAATAAGTATTTACTTAGACTTTTTTCTATATTCACAGGTTAGTGAAACTAGTATTAGTTCACACTTAGCCGTAATGACAAAGCACATTTTGAAGGATAGGAGTTAGTACAAACAGTTATGACCTCTGTTCTAGACAGTCTATAAAATAAATTCTTTAAGCTTCCTCACACAACAGTTTAGCTTTATATTAGTACTTGCATAAAAATAGGAATGTTTGTACCATATAATAAAGAGAAACTTTCAGAGTCAGTCTGTACACTTCACTTCTCCTGGTTTTTTTGACTGGTAGTATGAACTTTCAGAAGGTTGGGAAGTTGGATCAACATGGAGAGGCACTGGTGGCTGTGGTGTATACTGATGTTTGGAGACAAAGTTGTCTACAAGACGCTTCCTTGTTGCAGTGACTTCTTCTTCAAAAGATTTTATTATGCTTCTGCCAATTTTGCACTTAAAGCAAAGCAAAAGATTGAGATTTTCAATTGAGTAAGTTAACTGTCTAATTCAAATGTGTTCAGAACTTAGATCCTCAAAATCCCATTGATCTGCCACTAATCCTAGCTTAGAAGTCTGCTTTTGGCTGTGGTCAACAATATGCTGTCTGACTGGTGCAGGGCAGTTTGGAATATATTTCATATGCATATCCCCATTTGATTCAGAAACTCTTCCACTAGCCTTGCCAGTGGGGCTCAGTTCAGTGATCATTTTAGGGTGTATCTAGTGTACTTTTAAAGTAGATTCTGAGCCCATTGTTTAGCTGTATTTTAAATCACATCAGGGAGGGAGACGTCGGTTTGACTTTCTTCTGTGTGAAGAGGCATGATCTTGCTTACCAAGAAAAATGCATTAGGATATTGATGCTTCAAGACAGTAGCATGCTGTGGATCAGCCCTAGCATGTAGCCCTCTAAGCTATTGGTTAGGGCATTCCTTGGGGTGAAGTATCTCTGCCTGAACCTGCCACTTCCAGTTTTCTAAATTCTTTAGATAAAAAGAATAGAGATATGTTTTGGCCCAGAACCTTTTTGATCCTTGAAAGACTGGTCTAAGTCATCTACTGTTCAGGTATAGTTAGATAACACCCTCTTTTCACCTGTAGTCAACCTTTTGAGATATCAGACTACTCCCACTGGGGCAGTTGATCCTATTTTTAGGAATTTGAGTCTATTATGTAAAGAATTTAAATAACCTTGACAGTCACCAGGTATATTTTCAATACTGAACATTATCAGCAAGATAAACATCTTATTTGTGCAAAACCACCAAGACATAAGATGCAGAGTTAGGGGCACCATAAATGTGCCCCTTAATGGAACTTGGCTCACTTGGTTCTCTATTACTACCCATAGGATTAAGGGATCTTATTAAAGACCATTAGTTGAAGCAGCTCAGTTGTGCATGCTTTTGTACATGTCAATGGTATGGCATGCACAAAATACGACATGTAGGGATGATTACAACAGAAAAAGCGTAAAACATTTGAAATAGGCTTGAAAGTCTGGCAGCCTAATTAGACAGTGATTTCACTTAAAGCTGGACACATGAAGCCAATGGTCTGGTCAAATTGCCTTGTCATATGGGGTGTTCATCCCTCCTGAGAAAGGTAGAGCTGCTTATTGTAGGGTTTCCAGGTTTGATTATCACACCTAAGATAATTTTTCTGTTGTAAATGAGTTGTTGGACAAACTTCTAAAGGAACCAGGTTTCTTTTCAGAAGGAAGACAATAGACTAGATTGATAAGCATTTAGGTGCAGGTTTTTTAGACAATATGCACATTAATCATTACTTCAGAGTAAGTCGTGTTTTAGCCTTACACCATCATTTCTTTCTAATGCTTGAAAATATTAAAGACCAAAATTCTTGTATACAGTCTACCCTTACACCTTACATTAAGATTATTTGGTCAACACTTACAAGGAAGGTTCTTAGCCGTGTCATCTCCAGCATGTAGTACTCCTCCATTGTCAGGTCATCAAAGTGCTTACTAAGAGATAAAAAGCCACAGCTGTGCCGTTTGGTGTGTTCCTCCCTGCAATGTAAACCCAGAATAAGAAGAGATTAAAACCAGGAAAGTTACATTTCAAGAGATGAACAAAACTGGGCTGGTCTCTTCACTACTTCTACTATCTGTCAGTAGAAAAAAGTATCTTACAGAAAACATGAAATAGATTTCAGTGTATCTCAGATACAAGCTAGTTGCATTAGTTGTGAGCCAGGAAGAGGACAAGGGAAGATTTAGACTGAGTTTACAGTGTTGAGGAAAACCATCTTCTGCTTTGTTGAATCAAAAACATACTCTTTGGAGGCAAAAACCAAAGAACTGAAGAAGTGGATGGGGGTATAATTAACAAATTAAGTATTTCAGTGTTACTGGGTAAGATAACCTTTCAGTAGGTATCAATTTAGTGAACTGTTAGGGAAATCAGTAATATTATAACAAGTAAGGGGATGTTGTAAAATAAGTTCAGAGGAATACTTCAAGAACATGGTTACATCTGGGCTTACCATGGGTCATCATTTGGTTCCCAGCCCTCCAGTTCTATCAAGCAAAAGAAACATTTTGCCACATCTGGTTCGTTTGCATTCGGACAGTGGACAAAGCCAGCCTTTGCCATCTGCAAGTGACAGTTTAGAAGTTTAGAGCTTCATCCAACGCACTGCTCACACTCGTATCAGCAAACTGTTTCAGAGAGCTTGCAATAATGCCTTTTCCCACAGTATCTATCAGCACAGATCAGGCTGAAAAACAAGTTTTAAACATATAAGCAACTAGTAAAGGAACAAGGAATAGGCTAGAAGTAGTGAACAGGTTTCTGCATAGATGTGGTATCTGCAGGCTACCAGAATAGCTTTGGTTTTTTTTTCAGTGGTTAGCCAGTGGCAGCTACACAAGCATTCCACTAGCAGTGCATGAGATCTGCTATAGCCAGGAATTTAAGAAATATTTTCAGAAACTAAACATAGCATAAGGCCATAAGGCCATGACTGTAGCGAAGCTTTAAATATAAACTGAGTGAAGTGCTACATTTTTAACTTTTATGTTTTCCTGTCATTTTAGAATCACTTCTGGTCAGAGCACTAGAATATAAAGTAAGTTTGTTTCAGTTACCAAACTTCACACCTTCTCAGATAACTCCTGCAGCATGACTTATCTGAGAGCTAGCCTGGAAATTTGATGTACATGCCAAAGTAGAAATGAGGTCTCTTTTTTAGTGCTCAAGTTGAAGCCTACAGGGTCTTAACCATTAAGTTTTTTAAAACTTAAATGATTTTTATTTCTGATTTTTGAGTAGTAATAATTCTGCTGCTTCATCCTTCCTGCTGAACAAGTACTTGTGTCTTCGAGGATGATTTCTAAAACAAAATTTGCAGGAAGAAACATTACGCAATACAAGAAATTAATTTTTAAGTGATAAAAACAAAGAAGTAAAGACAAGGAGAGTAACTATATTCAATTCTGTAGCTATGCTAGTGAACTGAACACACAGAAACCTAGTCATCTTACTACAGCATCTCTGAGCAGGGAACAGAGGAAAGTACTCAGTTTTTTGTCTAAGGCTTAGCAGAGGCTCACAGCTGTTCTTGAACATGAATACACTTAACAATGACTTCAAATTCAGCCATAGTACACCAAAAATAAGGTGTAGTTGAAGTACCCATTTGTAGACTTACATTCTCTGGAGTGCACTTGCAGTTCTCCACAAAAGGCCAGTTTCTGAAGGTTTTTAAACGGTTCTCATATTCATACATCTCTTTAAAGTCCCTCAAAAGCTTAGAAGCCAAACCAAGCTCTTTCAAGAGTATCTCCATCTATAGAGACTGCAGCTAGTATAGCCTAGAGGCCCCACCCTTTTCTGCTCTCATATTTAAGCTAGTTTACTAATTGGTGACACTTTGCACCTGTAAAGCAGAGTGGGCTTTAAAGTAAATAAAAACACAGGTGAGTCTATGAGCAGGTCAATCAAGAGAAACGAACTTACTTTTTTTTCCTGTATCACATTCTATATACTCTGTCACACCATATATTTATTGACTGAAAGAACCTATGTTAATACAGTATGAAAAATACAAATTTTATAACTGAAATGTCAAAAATGCAAGCTAAAAACTAATATAAATTTAGCAATTTCACATTAAAAACAATCAATCAAAAAAACACTGATTGTGTCCAAAGTGGTTGAATTAACATTGCTGTTTGAAACCTTTAGCGTTTTTTGAAGTTCATGTTCAGAGATCAAATCTTAGTAGCATATTTGCAAATACTGTTACAATTCTGTAAAGGGGAAGTAGTAATTATACAATACTCAGCGTGTTTTAAAGTACATCAGTCCAGAGACAGATAAAATAAATAGTGATATTTAAGAGAAACATATCTGTAAGTGTTTACAAGATCATAGCTTTAAGCTATTTTTGTATAAATCGTCTCTCATTTTGGGTACAGAGCCCACTTAACTTCACTAGGAAGTTAAAACATCAGTGTGTATAAGACTGCTGTACACAGCAGTTTGCTAAGCCAAGATATTACCACTTTTGAAATGTGCTCAATTATGAGACTTGAAAGTTGAAATCCTCTCCATACTACAGATGGATTGCATGCACGAAATTTTTCAGCTTCCTATGCCAACACACTAGTCTGCCCAGATATGGGGACAGAAATGATATTAAGGGTCATCTGCACAGGACTTCCTACTTCAACCTTCTTAGAGCATCTTTGAGCTAAGAGACTATTTTTGCCTCAATTTACACATGCTAAATCATTGATTACTTCGGGACTGTACTTGCGCCTAATTTTCCATGCAGGAATACCGTCCTTGACATTTGTATTAGAATGTTCAGAGTAATATGTATTAATGCTTACACATAAATACGATGTTTTAATTCTATTGTTCCTTTTTTTAGATAATACCAGTGGTGCAGCAATTTATCATTCACAACCTGGGCCGTCCATTTATTGATCCACCTCCATTTGATTTGTCAAAAGCATTTTCTGACAGCCACTCTTGTGCACCACTGATATTTATACTTTCTCCTGGTGCAGACCCCATGGCAGCCCTTATTAAGTTTGCTGATGATCAGGTATTTTAATATCTCCAAGCTTTTTTACAGTAGATGATGTGTGTGTATATATTTGTATGAAGCAAGGAACATTTTTATAATAAAAGTTGAAATGCTGAAGGAGCTTAAAAACCTGTTTTTAGCTGCCAAAAAATGTGTTAAAACTAATCTCATGGTTCTCTTTAACACAAAGTACTAATTAATGCAAGTGGATTGTTTTTAGGACTGATTTGTCTACTGTTTGTTAGAATTTTTATGTAAAATATTTTTGGCATGTTCTATAATGTTGTGATGTCATGATCTATTTAATTAGCTGGTGTAATCTCAAATGAAAAACGGTTTAAACTTTCACTGTAATGAATCTTACCTGAAAAGGATATTTTTTTCTAATAAGCTTTATGTGCTTTTTTTCCTAATAAGCATACATGACTGAATTAGAATACAATGTTGTAATATAGGCTCTTAGGATCTTGAGTGGCATTTACAAGTCAAAATTCAAATGTGGATTTTTGTTGGCTTTGACTATTATGGCATCTAAAACAAAAACAACAACAAGAAGAAAACAAAACAAAACAAAGAACAACAGTGTAAATCAGTATTTATGTAGAAGAGTATTGTTATAACACTATAAAATTGCTGGGTTTTGGTAAGACATATTTCTTGCACTTCCTGACTATTACTCCATCAGAATTCTGTACTGTTGAGAATGACAGACATACTCCAAATCTCCAGCCACCAAGCTGTAAATGTATCCTGCATTTTATAGTGGGTTGTCTACATCCTTAAAGAGTACACTGTTTTCAGTATTTTGAAACTGTCAGAATTGTACAGTTCAGGATTAAATGGATGTGTAGTCAGAGCATTTTGCTGGCAGACGATAGGTAAGAGGTTTTAGACAACAGGAGTGACATGAAAAAAAGATTTAAACTGTATTTTAACATGTATTGTACATTAAATATTTCAAGAATACAGACAGATGTGAAGTCTCATACCAGAATGTTGTTTTTATGCAATAGTATTCTTGTTTATACTGTGCTTTATATATGCAGGGATACAGCGACACAAAGCTTAGTTCTCTGTCACTGGGTCAAGGCCAAGGCCCAATAGCCATGAAAATGATAGAGAAGGCAGTAAAGGAAGGAACATGGATAGTTCTGCAAAACTGCCATCTAGCAAGCTCATGGATGCCAATACTGGAAAGAGTCTGTGAGGTAAAAATAAGTATTATCTTCTTATAAATACTTTTGAAGGCACGTCTGATCCATACAGGCAGATGAAAGCCAGCTTAACATACTTCATGATGATTCCCATTACATAAGGGAAATCACTGCATATTGGTTCTTTTTCCTTCTGCCTATGGGAGTAGAAAGTGCTCACGAACACTATGGATCCGTCCCATTCGATGAATGTCCCAGCCACTACAGCAGTCTCCTTAGGCCAAGAGCTTTCTTCATCTGTCTGTTGCTGCATAAAAGCAGTATGCTAAGGAATTTTACACTTGAACAGTTACAGGTTTCCAAAGAGGTAATAGAGTATATTTCTTGTTTTCCCTCCCCCCTTAATAAACTTAATAAATTTCTGATGTATACATATTATTACCATAGCCCTTCCCAGAAGATCTATACAACAGTAAATGCGCAAATTATACATGCTCTTGTGGTGCAGAGCCTGCGCTCATTTTTGTTCATATATTTCACAAACACACAAGTAGAGAACAAATTTTAGCTCAAAATACTGAAGCCTTGAATAAAAATGCTCCAGCTGTAGAATGGAAATTGTCATAATTGTGAATCTCACATAAGCATTTGAGAAATTCAACTTTGGCCTGGTGTATTTTCCACCAAAAATACAGTAATGAAAAAAAAAAAGATTTGCTTTAATAACAACAGTTGAGGTGTATATTCAACTATCATGTCTTCCAGTTGTTTTTATATTTTTTTATTGTAGGAGCTAAACCCTGATACAACACATCCAGATTTCCGAATGTGGCTCACCAGTTACCCGTCTCCCACTTTTCCGGTGTCTGTACTTCAGAATGGAGTGAAAATGACTAACGAAGCACCAAAAGGTTTACGGGCCAATATAATTCGTTCATACCTGATGGATCCAATATCTGATCCTAACTTTTTCAACAGCTGCAAAAAACCGGTTAGTAATGTATTGGTGGTGTTACTTTGTAAAGCAAAGACAACCCTGAGGATTCTGTATGTATGCTCTGGGGGAAAAAAAAAAGTACCAAATTAAATAGTTGTCGTTCACTGCAATGAAACTGGTTTTGACTACTGACAGCAGTGAAGTAAATTTTATTTTTATTTTACAGCTCATCTCTTACTTCTTCAATTGAGATTTTGTGGCATGGCATTAATGATATGTCTTTCTAATTTAAAAAAAAAAAAAGCACATTATTTGCCATTACAAACCTGCAAGGTTGTGGAATCTTGTATTCACTTATATGAATGCTGTTTTAGCATGTCTTTGATCCAAAACACAAAACTGGTTCCACTGTTGAGGGCCACGTGATTGCACAATGATGTGATTTACAGAACTAATAAGTAAATATCCTTCCTACCTCGTACTCCCCCCCTTTTAAAGTAAGACTCAGAAACCATTGTTTTCATAATTAGATTTCTGTGTGCATGACTATTTGACTGAAAATTATTTTACGTTATTTTTCTATAATAAATAGCATAGTTCTTTTAAATGAGGTAATATACTTTGCTAAATGTTCTCAATTGAAAACAAAACAAACCAAAGCTTCCTACCTGCAGGTTTCTTTAAAGGCCTGAAATCTTTCTTGATAATGAGAACGAATGCAGGAATACTGTGTAAGCCATGTTTTATAATATAATGGTGTAAAAAAAAAGTCAAAGGTCTTACACACATAGTAGTATGTGAATGTCATGTATGTTATGTACACATGGGTATATAGCTTTAAAAATAAAATTGCTTTGAGGTTCCACACTTGTTTAAAAGAATATTTAAAACTAGTGCTTTAGACAATTTGATGACCTCCTGCTGAAGGCCTTTGTATGGCAAGAAAAGCTACCCATGAATCATAAATGGTGAGTTACTGGAGCAGGAGCTGCTGGGTCTTGAGTGAGGCAGAGCACTGCTGTGCAAGACATGAGGAAAAATGAACCTCTTTAAAACATGCATAACGTAACATAAAACATTAATGTTGTTGTATTTGGTTTTAAGGCTGAGTTCAAGACATTGCTGTATGGCCTCTGCTTCTTCCATGCGCTGGTGCAAGAAAGGCGGAAGTTTGGGCCGCTGGGTTGGAACATTCCATATGAGTTCAACGAGACCGATCTGCGCATCAGCGTGCAGCAGCTGCACATCTTCCTTGACCAGTATGAGGTACAGCAACGTCCTGCAGCCCTGGTCATGCCTCTCATGCATGTTCTAGGACTGGCCATGCATGTACCAATGCAGCTCGGTGCTGCTGTGGCAACAGTTTAGTAGGGGCCAGTGATTTAGAAACAAAGCTCTATTTGCAGTAGTGCTAATGTCACTCGTTTTAACCAGTTAGCATACCATAATCAGTATATAACTAACGTGGGAAACTTTCAGATCGCAATTTAGAATTTCTGTCGTGCAAAATGCAGCAGAGTATGTTCCTTGTTGTTGCCTTATTCATTGGAATCGTATCCCATCTCTAGACAAAAGCTGTGGATTCATCTCTAGGATATGTTATTGCAAGCTGTAAAATATCACAGAATCACAGAATCACAAGGTTGGAAAGGACCTTCAAGATCATCTAGTCCAACCATCATCCTATCACCAATACTACCCACTAAGCTACTAAACGATATCTTGTAGCACCTTGTCCAGGCGCTTCTTGAACACCGTGAGGGTCGGTGACTCCACCACCTCCCTGGTCAGGCCGTTCCAGTGCCTGACCACTCTCTGAGAGAAAAAGTTTTTCCTGATATCTAATCTAAATCGCCCCGTGCGCAACTTGCGGCCGTTACCTTGAGTCCTATCATTAGTTATCTGGAAGAAGAGGCCGACCCCCTCCTCATCACAACCTCCCTTCAGGAAGTTGTAGAGTGCAATGAGATCTCCCCTGAGCCTCCTCTTCTCCAGACTAAACAATCCCAGCTCCCTCAGCCGCTCCTGATAAGGCTTGTGTTCCATACCCCTCACCAGTTTCGTTGCCCTTCTCTGGACACGTTCCAGGGCATCGATGTCTTTCTTGTAGTGAGGGGCCCAAAACTGAACACAGTACTCAAGGTGCGGTATCATACTGAACCAATCGCTAACTGCGATTTACTCAGTGATAGGGCTAACACTAGACTCTGGACTGTTGCAGATGATAGATAATGAGCTTGATCTGTGTAAATTTGGCACATGAGTTTTCCTTCCTTGTTTGCTGAGCTAGGCAGTACTTCAGACAAGCTGTGTTTCAGCTTCCTAAGCAAACTACTATAGCCAGAATGCTTTAAAGTTAGGGCTGCAGGTGCTACTGTCAAACCAGTGCCAGCTTGGAGTATTTTTGGTTATCAGTGTGGTTAATAGGTAATTTGTGATACAGAATGAGAAAGCAATGTCATGAAGGTGGGAGTTTCTTTTCCTTTGGGGGAACAAAGAGTGTGTGTGGGAGGAAGGGCCTCCTCCTGTATGACGGGGCCATTTGCTTATGAGCAAATGCATTGCCTAGCAGGGAGCGAAGCATTTTTCTCCCTGAAAGATTAATGACTTGTATGTAGTGACCAGATTTCTCTATATGTTTTTCAGCTGGTTTGCTTTATCCCAATCTTTATAATATCACTAGCTCTTGGCCCTGAATGGCTGTAGAGAATTTCTCTCTTATCACCCATGATTTGTTCCCCTCATGCTCCTAAGAGTCCAGCTGCTCTTAACCTTAAGATTTTAATCATATATTTTTTAATTTTCTCAAAACCAAACCAAAACAAACCAAGAAAATCCCTGTAGCTGTATTAGCCCAGGAGACTTGCTGGAAAGCATGTCCCTGTTTCTTTTCATTGCAGTCCTGAAGACTATGAGCATAGCATAGCTATGGCCCTCTGACAGCATATATATTTACTTTACAAGTATGTAGAGGAAGAAAGTACAGATCAGTCTGGAAAAGTTCTTCATAAACCTGTGCTCAGGGATTTCCATTTGCATTAATATGGAAATTTTTGGTGCTATTACTCTTCAAAAGAAGCAATGCTGGTTGATTTGATGGTTTGTTAAAGTAGCTGAGGGTCAGGAGATCAATGGTACAAGCATGAACTAACAGAGGCAAATAACAGTTTCTAAAGTTTCCAATGAGAGTTCTGGATGACTTACAAATAAATTACAACAGTACCATACTGGCTGTCCAGGTAAGTGCCAGTGTTTGACTCAGATCATACTGTCACTTGGTTTTTTAAGGAGGTGCCATATGAAGCCCTTCGCTATATGACTGGAGAGTGTAACTATGGTGGCAGAGTCACTGATGACTGGGATCGGCGTACACTCCGTAGTGTTCTGAACATGTTCTTCTCGTCAGAAATCATTGCAAACCCAGATTACAAATTTGATTCAAGCGGCCTTTATTTTGCTCCTCCTGAAGGAGATGTAAGTATCTGAGAAAAATGGAACTACAAACAGCTTACTTAAAAAAAAAAAAAAAAAAAGATCTACCTTTGCTTATATTAACAAGTGCTTCAGTGCTTACTGTTGTCACTGCTCACTTTTGTGGCAAAATCCCACATTCTATTAGGTGTTGCTTCAGTGACTTTTAAGAAATGTAATGAAAAAAAAAATCCCCAACAACTACTACTAACTAAATTGCTCTGTGTAAGTCAGCCAGCACACTTGGGGGACAATAAGGGAGAAACCTAGCCTGCTACAGTTAAAAGCATTATAAAACAGGTGAAAGAGTTATTAGCTGTTCACATCTGCTGTTGGTAGAAAGGACCTAGTAATCAGCTTATCACACAGGTGAGTTATGTCAAATGTCAGCAAACACCTACACAGACAGCTCAGCAAACAGTGGGCCCAGAAAGGGTCTGGAGTCTTGCACTAGGCATTTTATTTTTAAGAGAATTTCCAACAGCTGTCAAAATGTCAAAAAATTATTTAAGCAAAGCCAATCCTGATTGCAGAGTAAGGGAATGGACCAAAGGAATTTGAGAGGTGCAGTCAGCCCCTGTGTACATCCTTTTATATCTCGGTTTAGACATTGTACACTAGGATAGTGGTTTTGAAATACAGCTTGTGGCCTGTCTTGAGCTGTTTGGCCATTTTTGCATCTTAAGTCTAGGGCCCTTTTTTTACTTTTTTCCAGTACCAAAGCTATGTTGAATATACAAAGACACTTCCACTGAATCCTTCCCCAGAGATATTTGGAATGAACGCAAATGCTGATGTTACCAAGGATCAGTCAGAAACGCAACTGTTATTTGATAACATTCTTCTTACACAGGTATGTAAAAAGACTAGAAGTCACACACCATCTTAACATAACTTTCTCCTCTGTCTACACATTAGCATGTTCAGATTTTTTTCTTTCAGTTTTTACTGTGCCTTATTGTTTCATATCTTCATTCTGGTGAAATTGTTATTCCACTTAAGATTCTTTTAAGTCTTTGTTTTTGTACCTTTCCTGCCTATCTTCGTAATGAAACATAGCTGTGATTATACAGTCAGTTTACATTACTTCCACTCCCCCCCCCCAGCTTTTAACAATTTTTCATAATTCTTGGCCAGTTTCAGTCCAGTTTGTAAGCCAGGTACAATCTAGAGATACAATAGATCCTGTAACCCTCACCAGAAAAACGAAGAGCTGAATACAGAGGACGAGATCACACCAAGGGAGAGTGAGACAGAACTTGGCACTACTTGGTGTCATTTAACAACAGCAGGCCAGCCAATGGTGCTCCTCAGAGATGCGGGGAGAAAGGTTGGCTTACAATAGAAGCAAGATTTGGGCAAACAAAATGAAAAGGACAAAAATCTGTAGGATAGTTCTATGCTAATAACTTCTTGCAATAATACAGGAAATTTTGAAACAAATTCATTTCAATCACAGGGGATAAGAGTTGGAACTGTAACAATCTTTTAAACAATGCCTTTATAACAGCTTTATTTTCCTGTATTTTGACTACTCACTCTCTTAAGTCCTCTTTCTCAAAATAAACCTAAATTTTTGGCTCTCTTTAGTCTCGGGCATCTGGTAGTGGCACAAAATCCACTGATGATGTTGTTCATGAAGTCACAGGAGACATTCTGAGCAAACTTCCTTCAGACTTTGACATTGAAGCAGCAATGAGAAAATATCCAACCACGTACACTCAAAGCATGAACACTGTGCTTGTCCAAGAAATGGGACGCTTTAACAAGTTACTGCAGACAATACGTGACTCCTGTGTTAACATCCAGAAAGCAATGAAGGTGAGATGAAGATAACATTTAAGGGCACAGAATTAGACCCTAGACTCAATCTCTGAGCTACTGAGGCAAGTACCTTAAAGAGCTGACCCTGAAGTCCGAATCAGGTCAGTCAGCCACTGGAAGTCTGGATTCCAAACTGATTTATTGATCTGTATCTTAAAAGTGATGGACTACAGAAGTATTACTGTGACTAGAGAAACCAAACCAGAAAGTTCTTCTAGCTACAGATTTACTAGCAAGTAAGACAAGCAGTGACTAGGTTCACATCTCTTTTTGTGCCTTACTGGCATGATGGACAGACGCACATCAGAGTTTCTTACAAATGAGGGTAGATAGTCTCAACACCTCAAGTAACTGGAACCCTCACCAGTAATAATTTGCTAAGACATCACAGTCTGAAATCAGTGTTTGTTCTCAGCAGGAATCAAAAGCTACAGTTGTGCAAAATATGGGGCGGGGGGCAAAGTCAGTTTGGGTAATTTTTTATTTATCCTATCCTACCTTAAGGTTGATTACTTTTTTCCCTTTAAATTAAAAACAAACAAACAAAAAAAAACCCCACCACCCTTCTTCCTCTCAAAGCCAAACCACACAAGACTGCCAAATTAAGGCACTTGCAGCAATGTTGCAGTTTTGAGGATATGTTAATACTTTAAAAGCCTTTACACTAGTAAAATTCAGAAGTGCTCTGGAAAGACCATGTTTCTGAGGAGGGATGATGAGGGGGCAATTTTCCACCATGGGCAGTTTTCTTTGAAATGGCATATAGGCTTTTTTTTTTTTCCTAACCAATCTAGTGACTGACTACAGCCTCTGACCACAGCTAGCTTTTGAATGAAATGCATTACGTCTAGTCTTCTTGTTTTCAGCATTACTTCTGACTCAGCTAGAAGCTGGTAACGTCTGTTGGACAAAGAGCTATGTTTAATTGTTAAAGCAAGGCTGTTAAAACACTGTTATGCCATCTTCCCTTCCTAAATTTATTTTAGGGGCTAGTAGTGATGTCTGCTGAACTGGAAGAAGTGGTGAACAGCATTTTGAAAGGCAAAATTCCAGGCCTATGGATGAGTAAGTCTTATCCAAGCCTCAAGCCTCTGGGTAGCTATGTGAATGACTTCCTTAGTAGACTGAAGTTCCTACAGGTAAGCACGCCCCGTTTACGCAGACTTGTTCATTATTTTTGTCTCTTGCTGTGGAGTGGCATCTCCACAAGCAAACACACACACACACACACACACACGAATTACACTGAATAACTGACATGTAACATTCTTCTGTCCACCTGTTCTGTATAGTTGCTTGTTCATCACAGCATCTAATGAAGCACTACATCCTGCCACATACCCTACACCATGTAAAGAGTTGCAGTGCATCAATACTGCTGTGTGACAGATGACAGAATTGGCCTTCTGAATTGAATTTACTAAGGGCCTCTTAAACCGCATATAGAGCTTTGTGGCAGTAGTGAAGTTGAATAAACTGTGGGAGATGCTTTTGAGTTCCTTTTCAAAACAACACGTTTAAATCAGTACAGCATTGTAACATGAAAACTTTTATTTATGTTAAAGTCAAATAATAGCTTTCAGTAGGCCATGGGAGAAGAAAGCTAGATAAGTGAGTGAGAATCAGTGGGGCTTCTTCACCTGTAAGACCACAGATTCCCAAAACTGAGTTTAAATGAGTAATACAGAAGCTCAGCACTATTCTGTGGCTTAGTGACCTCAATCAACTGAAGACAACTGATATTTATCTTCTAAATAAGACCATGAGTCCATTAACAACATTAACAATAAATATATGCCTTTAATGTGGAAGACCAAATTGACAGTTCAAACCTGAGAGATAAAAGGTGTAAGTGTTCCAAGCTGCCT
>VXAL01006824.1:7454-30944 GCA_013399475.1 Chauna torquata | reverse complement strand
GCCCGGCCGGGCCCCTGAGGGGAGGCCCCGAAATGGCGGCGGAGGGGGCAGGGGCGGGGCTGTGAGGAAAAGGCGGGGCTTGCTCGGAGGAGGGCCAATAGGAGGCGTGCGGGCCGAGCGGAGACCCCTCCTACCTGTGGCGCCCAGGTTTAACTGCCAACGGCACCTTCCGGCGCGACCAATCGGAGCGCGGGGAGGGCGGCGCGGCTGAGCCAATCACCGTCGGCTCTTGGGGCAGGGGGAGAGGAGCTGTCGATCCAGGGAGGTGAGCACGCCCCCTGGCACTGACAGCCAATCAGAATGAGAGGCGGGGATAGGCCAAGCGAGTGTCCCCGCCCCTCGCCGAGCGCTGCAGTGCATGCTGGGGGCTGTAGTTCGAGCGGGAACGCCGCGGTGCATGCTGGGAGGGGCTGTCCCGTGGCCGGCTGCGCTGAGCGGCGGCACTACGCGGAAGCACTTCCGGGGCGCGCGCGCGGAGGGGACAGGAGCCGCTTCCGCTTGCTCCGGAAGTTCCGTTCCGCGGCCTGGTCCGGTGCACGGCGGCGGTGCGGCCTCCAGCCTGGCGGCGCCATGGCGGACGTGACCGCCCGCAGCCTCCAGTACGAGTACAAGGCGGTGAGTACGGCCCCGCCGCCCCGGGACGGCTCTGGGCCCCGGCCCCGGCCCCGGCCCCGGCCCCGGCCCTCGGGCAGGTGTTCGTTCCTCGCCTCAGCTCGGGCCCCGTCCGCACTGGCGGCGCCGTTTCCATTCCCCTGCCCTTTATCCTTCCCGGTATCGTGAAACCGGTGCCGTTCAACCGCTGCCCTTTCTCTCTGAGGAGCCGGGCCGCGGTTGGAGCCGCTACCGACGCGTGTCGGGGAGGGGGGGGGCAAAAATAACGGGGGTCCAGCGAGCCAGCGGAATAGCAAAGGGGCGGAAGGGCTGCCGGGTGCCGTAACGTCCTCGCTTCCTTCTCCCAGAACTCCAACCTCGTCCTCCAAGCCGACCGCTCGCTCATCGACCGGACCCGGCGGGATGAGCCGACGGGCGAAGTGCTGTCCTTGGTGGGCAAGCTGGAGGGCACCCGCATGGGGGACAAGGCCCAGCGCACCAAGCCCCAGATGCAGGAGGAGAGACGGGCAAAGTGAGTGGCAGCGGCGGCGGTGATGCTCGGGGCCGAGGGCGTGTGGAGGCTTGCGGAACCTCCTGGTTGCGTCGCCGTGGAGGAGCTCTGGGCAGCTCGTGTTGCTTCCCTGGTTTCAAGCCACGCATCCTTCCTTCGCTGTAGTTTTATAATCACGGTAGAATTCAATGCTGTTTTGACTGTTTTGTAGTGAAAACGCTTTGGTGGTCTGAGCATAGGGCTGCAGGCTAAAAATTGCCAAGCTGGAACGTGCAGAGAGAACGTTTCCTTTGTTTGAAGTTGCTTGCTCCACGTCAAGAAACTAAAAGCGAAGTGAGAAATTAAAACGTATTCTTGCCCTTTATTTTTCCAGTAAAAGCCCCATGAGAGCACATAGTTTGCTCCTACAGTCCTACGGGACGTAAGGCTAGGGGGACGAAGTTCATCAGGGCAGTGCCTTGAATCCCGCTGATCCCAGTTCTCACCGGTGGGAATGAGTTAGCTGGGCACCGAAACGGCATCGTTGCTTCTAGGATTTCTTGTAAATCCATAGGTGATGGGTGCCTACACCTGCCCCCGTGTGTGGTGGTGGCGGGGCGGGCGCCCAGGTTGTCCGTCGGTGACAAACAGAAGATCCGTGCTTCATCCTCCAGCAGCGTTGGCTGGAGGGCTTCGGGCCTGATCCGGACGCTCCCTCTTTGCAGGAGAAGGAAGCGTGATGAGGACAGGCACGACATCAACAAGATGAAGGGTTACACCCTGCTGTCCGAGGGCATTGACGAGATGGTGGGAATCATCTACAAACCCAAGACCAAGGAGACCCGTGAGACTTACGAGGTGTTGCTGAGCTTCATCCAGGCGGCCCTTGGAGACCAGGTGAGGACGTGGGCAGGACAGGACGGGTGGCACTGCTCTGTGCACGAGCGCGTGAGACACAGATCCAGCCTCTGGATGTTTCGATCCTTCTCTCTAACCCCGTGAGATGGATTCACTCCGTTGGTGCTGGCTCGTGCGCTCGCAGTTGTTGCGATAGCACGGTCGTTACGCCGCTGCGTGATGGGCACGTCTGTCGTGGGATGGGGGCGGCCGTTCCGCGGCGCAGCCTCTGCTCCTGCGCGTACGCGAGTGTGCAGAAGCGGGGACCAGCACCGTACCCCTTCCCACAGCAAACTTCTCCGCGTTACACGGTCGCGTTATTTGTTTCGCAGCCACGCGACATTCTCTGTGGAGCTGCCGATGAGGTTCTGGCGGTGCTGAAGAACGAGAAGCTGCGTGACAAGGAGAGGCGGAAGGAGATTGATTTGCTGCTGGGACAGACCGATGATACTCGCTACCACGTGCTGGTGAACCTGGGCAAGAAGATCACGGACTATGGTGGCGACAAGGAAATCCAGAACATGGGTACGGGCACGCGTTGTCGCGGGCTGCCGCTTCGGGAGTGGGGCCGGTAGAAAGTCACGTTGCAGCAGCTGGTGCCAGACCCAGCTTTATTCCAGGGATCATGTTTTCACACGGGGAGGCTAGAAAACGTTTGGATAGTTTTCAAGCCCCGAACGACGTTCTTTTCATCTTTTGGATGTGCAGAGGTGGGGTGTGGGGGTCTGTGAACCTTGCATATGGTCCCCAGGTTTTGTGGTTAATTAACTCCGCTCGCTCTTCCTTGCAGATGACAACATTGACGAGACGTATGGTGTGAACGTGCAGTTCGAGTCTGATGAGGAGGTAAGAGATGAGACGCTGCGGCGTGGCAGCTGACTCTGCGCTGTCCCCTCGCTTTGAGCTGCTCAGTGAGGACCACGTTTGTTCTGGTTTACTCACTTCTGTTGGGAAGTGGGCATTGGCTCAGGCTAGGCTGTCTCTGCCAGGAAGGAGAGAAGGGATTATTTTAGACGCTGCTTCCTGGCTTTGGGAGGATTTGTTGATTATCTTGCTAATCCAAGGCTTATCATGAGTCAGGGCGATGGAAAACAGATGGTGGTATTTAGATCTCTTGGGGAAACTTGACAGATCAGGAGGAAGGGATGAATTCAAATGCACCGTTTAGAAGCATTTCATAGAAACGCTCCCTGGGATTGTTTCTGGGAGAGGCTGAGAAAATAAGAGAGAAACGTGAGCCTCTTGGGGTCATTGGTGAAACATCTCTGTAGCATCCTAAGAGTAAAAATCGTTTTACCGCGTGGGCCTTTACCTGAACAACAGCATTGTACTGATGTTAAAAGCACAAGCTGAATTGTTTCCCCTCAGGAAAGAGTTGCCAGATCATTCGCTTCTGTCAAGGAGAAGCTTCTCTTTGATGTTTGCGAAAGCCACTTACTGGAACTCCTGTTCCAACAGGAGGGTGACGAGGACATTTATGGCGAAGTGCGCGACGAGGCGTCGGATGATGACATGGAAGGAGATGAAGCTGTTGTCCGTTGCACCCTCTCAGCCAACGTGAGTCACTGAGGAAGAACGTGAAACGTGATTTGGGGTCGTCTGGAGGAGGGCCAGGGATTCTTCTGGTCAAGGGATGGAGTTAAGCTCATTCGCAGGTGGAGAGCAGCCTTGAGGGCTGTTGTCTGATGGAGGCCAAAAGTAACGCGGGAGGGTTTGGGGTCTGTCAGCTGAACAGTTGCAGCTGCTGGTTCCCTGTTCCTCTGTATGGGTAGACAGACCCCGAGAATGCTCGTTTTACAGCACAAAGGTCAGGTGCCTGTTTTTTTAATTGGAGAAAGACGACTTTGTTGTTGGTTTTTTTATTGTTAGTATTTGTTTTTTAATTCAAGCTTGTGGCATCGGGTGAACTGATGAGCTCAAAGAAGAAGGACCTGCATCCCCGAGACATCGATGCCTTTTGGCTCCAGCGGCAGCTGAGCCGCTTCTATGACGATGCCATTGTTTCCCAGAAGAAGGCGGATGAAGTGCTGGAGATCTTGAAGGTGAGTGGCCAGCTGACGCGCAGGATTGCAGCGGCCTCAGGATCCCTCTCCTTCTGGGAGACAGGAAGTTGCCCTGACCCCTCATACTCTGTCTCTTCAAATTAAACGGTTAAATGCAATTGTTGATACCCCACGTGTGCCGACAAGATAGGCACTCGAGCAGAGGTTAGAGGCAGTCTTAATACGCAGAGAAATGTTCCTCCAAGGGCAAGACGATTGTTTTTTGTCAGTGTTTGCTGGGAGGTCATCGTAAGTCAGGTCTGTTGCACTGCTAATTTTGGCGCTGATGCTCGTGTGCTGAGCATCGTGGCTCACTGGGGAAGAAGGGGAATCGGAGAGGATGGGATTTTTATCTGCAGCCTGAATCAGGTACCCAGTCTTGCTTGTAGCTGTTGTTTACTTCCACTTGAGTTCAGCTCTTGTTGTACTTTGGTTGTGCAAAGCAGGGATTCTTGTTCTGCGCAGCGCAGAGATAACTCGTGTTCCTCGTGTCTTCTCCTCCCAGACTGCAAGCGACGACCGGGAATGTGAGAACCAGCTTGTTCTGCTCCTGGGCTTTAACACCTTTGACTTCATTAAAGTGCTGCGGCAACACCGGATGATGAGTGAGTGGCATTCCCTGTAACTTTGCCACTGTGTTGTTCTTCTGTTGTTCTGACCTGATTCTAGCACTGTCCAAGGCTTTTTAACTGCTGTCAGTGTTGCTTTGGGAAGCTTGGGCTCTTGTCCTTTGCTCTCTTCTTTTGGTTCTAGCCTTATGACCACCTGTTCTCTCTTAATTTTCTTTCGTCAGTCCTATACTGCACTTTGCTGGCCAGTGCCCAAAGTGAAGCCGAAAAAGAAAGAATAATGGGGAAGATGGAAGCGGATCCTGAGCTGTCCAAGTTCTTGTATCAGCTGCATGAGACAGAGAAAGAAGATCTCATCCGGGTAAGGCTGGATGAGCAGAGAAACCGTGGGATCCTTGCTGCTCTCTGAGCTGTCATCATTCAGCTGCGTGTTTTGTTTGCTGTTTGTGTGAGAGGAGTCTGCTGACTCAGCTGGGATCTTGAAAATGTGGGAAACGTTGCTTAGGTGACCACTGAGACTCAGCTGAGAGGGCAGCATGTTTATCATCAATTTTTTTTAAGCGCCTTCCTGTTTTTCCAGGAATAATGCCGATGTGTGCGAGTTTGAGGTTTTTATGCTAGTGTTAACTTTCTTGTAACAGTACTGTTTCACCTCTGAGCCTCCTTAGTGTGAGGCTCGCTGCGATAAAACACTCTGGTCACCTCTGCTCAACTCCTGATTACCAGGGGTTTGAGTGTGACGCTCTGGGCCAAGAAACAATTCGTAGTAGCGCTCCGCAGCCTTACTGGTGTGCTGGCGCTGCTCTGCTTGGCCCTTTGGAGAACAGCAGTTCCATGACTGTGCGTTTGTTTTGTTGTTTTAGACTAATATCGTATTCCTGCTTTGTTGTTATATTAGGTCACAAGCCAAAAAAAAAAAAAAAAGCCTACACAATCCACTCAGTTATGTTGATGTGAGGGGCCAGTTTTGTGTCTCTGTGCTTGAGGGGTGCTGCTGGCGTGTTGTGGGCTGGGCCCGTGCTCGGACGCTGCGGGTTTGTGTGTCTTCACTCCCTGCTTCATTTCCTGTGCTTCTCCTGGAAGGTAAGTTTAGCTCCTGGCCCTGAGGGCATCACTGCCAAAAATTACTGGCTCTGGTAACGTGAATGCCTGTTTTTGAGAGAAATCCTGGTGTGTGGCACTCTGGTTGTGCAGGCTAGCTGGGTGCGGAGCTGTGCGTGGCAGGAGAGTCGGAGAGTCTATGGAAGAGGCTCGGCAGCTCTTGCGCAGGCGCTGCTTTGCAGAGGGCTGAATTCTTGTCTCTTGGTGCAGGAGGAACGCTCTCGCCGGGAGCGTGTTCGTCAGTCCCGGATGGATACTGACTTGGAGACCATGGATCTCGACCAAGGAGGAGAGGTAAGATTCTTCAGAGCCGTCTGTTCCTTGCCCTTTCTAAGTGCAAAAAGGCTTTTTGAAGTGGCATGGGCAGGAAGATACCGAGGATAAAGCCCCTCATGTGCTGAAGAGGCACTTGCCAGTTGGATGCGGTTGCTTTTCCTTCCGTCCCAGGACGAAAGTTGCCGGAAAGGGTGGTTTTCCCATCCTTGCCTCTTCCTTGTTTCACTCTCCCTTTACTATTTGTAGGCACTGGCTCCCCGGCAGGTGCTGGATTTGGAGGATCTGGTGTTTGCTCAAGGTAGCCACTTCATGGCCAACAAGCGATGCCAGCTACCCGATGGCTCCTTCCGCAGGCAGCGCAAGGGCTACGAGGAGGTGCACGTGCCTGCCCTGAAGCCAAAGCCTTTTGGCTCCGAAGAGGTAGGTGGCCTGCTTTGTTGCCACTTATCGGGCACTGGGTTTGTTGAGTTGCTCTTCACAGGACAGGTACTTTTTGGGACTCAGCAGGCTTTGATTTGGCTGTGACGCACTTTCAAATTTCTTGAGGAACCAGTATTTTAAGCTAAGAGATTTCATGTGGCTGGAGAGGATTCCTGATTTCTGGTCTCTCACTTATGGAGTGTGTATCCTATGCTGGTGCTTCTGTCTCAGGGCTCCCCTGCCCCGTTTAGCTGCTGCGCTGAGCCCTCAGCTCTGCTGTTGCTCACTCCTCACTGTTGTTGTGCAGTGCGAGGCAGCTGGGCCAGAGGTCTGGCTGATTTGTTGCATGCCTTGTGATAAATTACCTCTTTTGATCAGTGCTGGGCAGCGGAAGTGCAGGCTGATCTGTTCCATCATGAGAACATGGTGGGGATTTGCTTTTTTGATGGCGTAGCCAGCTGTGGCTTGCACTCACTGGGAGTGCGTGGGCCAGCTCATGTGCCTCCTTTGATCTCTTCCTAACCTGCTCCGTGATCACTGGGCACGGGGCTTCGTCTCTTTTTGCCATCTGGAGACAATATGGCCCTGCTACTCCCCAGGGTGTCTCTGAGGTCTCGCATATGCCCTGCAGCCTGTGAGGTACTGAAACAAAGGCACTGAGTTTGATATTTTTTCCTTTTTCAGCAACTGGTTTCTGTGGAAAAGTTGCCCAAATATGCCCAGGCTGGATTTGAGGGATTTAAAACGCTGAACCGTATTCAAAGCAAACTCTACCGTGCTGCGCTGGAATCGGATGAGAACTTGCTGCTGTGTGCTCCCACGGTAAGGATCCTGATACTCGGGTCCCCTGTGATGGGGAGTGGGAAGAGCGCTACTTGTTAGCCTCCGGAAGGATGATCTTTTTAGGCAGAAAAAACTGGCTGCTCCGGGAATAGTTCATCCCGGAGAGGATGTGAATTTAACGGGACTGATTCTGCTTGCACTCTAGGGTGCTGGGAAGACAAACGTGGCACTCATGTGCATGTTGCGAGAAATAGGGAAGCACATTAACATGGACGGAACCATCAACGTGGATGATTTCAAGATTATCTACATTGCACCCATGAGGTCCTTGGTGCAGGAGATGGTGGGCAGCTTTGGGAAGGTAAGGAGAGGTTTGGGCCTGCCCCTGCTTGAACTGTAGGCTGGGGTAGATGAGCTTTGTTGCAGTGACTTTGTTATGTTAGGCTTGCAGAAGGACGTAAGATCTGGCAGAAGCTTGCCAGGAGAGGATGAGTTTGGATTGTACCTTTAATCTCTGCTCGCGTAGTCTGTGTTCAGTAGGCTCTCAGGGTGTGTGTTGAAACAGGCACTGAATGTCAGCGTGGGCCATGGAATCTGCGTGCTTTTTCCGGCACTGTAGTGGGACAAATATAAAACTGTCACTGAGCTCTCAGGGCCGTGCTGCTCTAACGCTGCCCTGGGGAATGCATCTTTATCCAGCCTAACCGCCTGTGGGCTTCCTCCTAGCGCCTGGCAACTTACGGCATCAACGTGGCAGAGCTGACGGGGGATCACCAGCTGTGCAAGGAGGAAATCAGTGCTACCCAGATCATCGTCTGCACCCCGGAGAAGTGGGACATCATCACGCGCAAGGGAGGGGAGCGCACCTATACCCAGCTGGTGCGGCTTGTCATCCTGGTGAGCAGTGCAAAGCCCTGAGCGTGCGGTCAGCGTGCGTTGGCAGCTGAAGGTGTGTCTGGTGCTTGGCTGTGGAGAGAGTCGGTCTTTGAGTTGTGGGGATGAGTGTGCTTCAGTCCGTGCAAGCAGGTCTGCTAGGAAAGAAAAACGAAATGGGTAAATAGAGCCAGTTTGGAGCAGGGGTGAAACTCTTCTTGTTTTCCCTCTGTAGGATGAGATACACCTACTGCATGATGACCGAGGACCCGTCCTGGAGTCGTTGGTAGCCAGAGCCATCCGCAACATCGAGATGACTCAGGAGGATGTGAGGCTTGTTGGTTTGAGTGCCACCCTCCCAAACTATGAGGACGTGGCTACGTTCCTCCGAGTGGACCCTGCCAAAGGCTTGTTCTATTTTGATAACAGGTACTGTGGGAGGCAGTTGGGTGTGTATCTGCCAGATGATGGCAGGGCCTCACCGGGCCTTTAGCCTGTTTTAGCCTTGTATTTGTTTGCTCTTAGATATACCAGAAAATGCATGTTCAGGAGTAGAGCTGTTAAATATACTCCCAGAACGTGTGTCAGGGTTCCTGCGTTGGCGTAGTTGCCTGAATATGCTTTAGAGAAGGTGGATAAACTCTGCCGTACCTGCGTGCTGCAGAAGCTGTTTGGAGGAAGCCTAGAATAAGATTGTGGTAGTTTTGAAACACCGTTTTGCTCCCTGAGCGTGTGCGTAGCAAATGGATTCCAGGAAATAGGAATACGTGTTACCGTCCCTTGCTGTGGCATTTAACTGGGCAGAACCAGAGCCATCAAATCACACAGTAAGCTGAGGCACAGAGGAGGTGTTGTTGGACTTGGTAACACAAAATACAGGATCTGTTTAGAGGAAGTGGCACAGCTGAAAAGCTGCCTCTTCACAGAACCTTTGTGGCAGCATTTCTCCGTTCTTCTGCTCGTTTATGGTCTTGGTTTTTTTTCTTGCAGCTTCCGACCAGTGCCCCTAGAGCAGACCTACGTGGGTATCACAGAGAAGAAAGCTATCAAACGCTTCCAGATAATGAATGAGATTGTTTATGAAAAGATTATGGAGCACGCTGGAAAGAACCAGGTTTGGTGTTTTATTTTGTTGCTCCTGACACACTTAATTCCGGTTCCTTTCTGTTGCTGGTGAAACTCTTTCAAGTTGCCATTGCTGTAGCTGCAGAAGTGCTGCTGCAGAGAAGAGGATAGGTTTGAGTGGTTGATGGCAGCTGAGAGAGGAAGGAACACAAACTTCTGTTCTCCGTGCCAGCTGTCTGATTAACGTATGACCTGTCCATTTCTAGGATGAGGGAGTTTTTGCGATGCTGCCCTGGTAGATCGGGAGCCCTGTTCGCTCTGTTCTGGCTGCATTAGCGTGGCTCACAGGGCAACTGGACTATCTCTGGTTCTCTCTGTTAAACCTTCCCACCTTGAGCATGACGAGCAGGTTGGGTCAAGAATCTTTGCCAGCTGCAACCGTAGCGATTTATCTCTCAGCGATGGTACCATGTGCTTGTTTGACAGGTGCTGGTGTTCGTTCACTCCAGGAAGGAGACTGGAAAGACTGCCCGGGCCATCAGGGACATGTGTCTGGAGAAAGATACCCTGGGCCTCTTCTTGCGGGAGGGTTCAGCCTCCACCGAGGTCCTGAGAACAGAAGCTGAGCAGTGCAAGGTAATCGGGCGATCGGGGCTGTTCTGGCACAGCGTTAGCAGAGGCGCAGGTACAGAGGTGCTGCGAGGTGCATGGTGCAGATTTGCAGCCCTCCTCTAGGATACGCGCTGCCTTCTGCTGCTGCTCCCTGCTGTTACTTGGCTCAGGTAGAAAAACTCGAGCTGGTTGTGTTTCTGCTGCAGAACCTGGAGCTGAAGGACCTTCTGCCTTACGGTTTTGCCATTCACCACGCTGGGATGACGCGAGTGGACCGGACGTTGGTGGAGGATCTGTTTGCTGACAAGCACATTCAGGTGAGCCTCGCTTCCCAGGAGGAGCTCCAGTTTCCTCCAGGCACGTTTGTTCGGGGTAGGACCATCACAAGAAACACTTCAGCCCTGTTTTCCAATAGCCCTTGGTGCAAAATGAGGAGAATCAAGCTGGTGCCTGTTGAAGAGAGCCTGACAGGTTAGAAATTAAAAGCACGTAGCCAGGAGTGGAGAGGGCCAAAACTTCTCCCCTCGGCCTAGAAGAGTGTTTAAAGCTAGAGGTCTGTCCCAGAGCAGACTTTCATCACGGAGGCCAGGCACTGAGGTTTATCTGATTCTCACAAGGATGTAACAGCTGAGTAGGAAAGCAGCTCTTTCGAAAGAGCGGGATTGTTTCGTTCAGCACGGGGCGAGACTTATCGCCCAAAGAGCTTCGCAAATTGGGTGAGCTGTGAGTGGTATAAATTTGAATGCTTCTGCTTCCTAGCTGGGAAAGCTTGTTCAGGGAAGTAGCGGGTTCTGGTGGGGAAATACCGATGTGCTGGGGTGCTCCTGTGCGGTGATCTTTTCTGTGCGTCTGCATTATAAATGGAAGGCAAAGGATTTTCCCAGGGTCATTTCGCGGGGTCATGCAGTGAGCTGCCAGATTTGGGTGAAGATCCTGAGCCTTGCTGTTTATCTGACCTTCCTCTGCCGAACTGTTGAGACAGTCACAGCACCCAGTCCTTGTCCCTGTTGTGCCTGCCTTTAGCATCAGGACCAGCATTTTGGATCTTTTTTACCCTAGGAAGGGGCTTCTATCTGGCTTTGCCGATCGCTATTTTTGCTCCTTCAGGTTCTGGTGTCCACAGCAACGCTGGCCTGGGGTGTGAACCTCCCTGCTCACACAGTCATCATCAAAGGGACGCAGGTGTACAGCCCTGAGAAGGGACGCTGGACGGAGCTGGGTGCTCTGGACATCCTGCAGGTGAAGTTCTGCTAACAGCAGTGCTGCTGTGACCTGGGGCAGGATTTTTCCTTTCCCGCTGAGGTGCATTTGAGGTCTGCTTTTGTATTTGGTCAGTGCAGTGACTCCCTGTTCTGTACTGTCAGACTGTCTCAGCTGTTCTGGGAGCTGCCCTGCTGCGAGGGCACAGGAGAAACAGATCAGTAGCAGAGAAGATAAATGATTCCTCTCCCATTATCTTGCCCAGACACGTCTGAGATATTTATACGTGTCTCCTGCCAAGCAGAAGTAACAGCAGACTGAGCAATCTGACCGTAAAGCCCCAGGACACAGCAGCAAGGAGAAATTGCCAAGCTAAAAGCTCTTATCTTTTGCTGACCTCGCTTTCTTGTTTCTCAGATGCTGGGGCGTGCTGGGAGGCCTCAGTACGATACCAAAGGTGAGGGGATCCTCATCACATCCCATGGCGAGCTGCAGTATTACCTGTCGCTGCTCAACCAGCAGCTCCCCATTGAAAGTCAGATGGTATCGAAGCTCCCAGACATGCTGAATGCGGAGACTGTGCTTGGGAACGTCCAGAACGCAAAGGTGAGCGCAAATCTTTGCCTCCTCTGCGTACGTGTGCCCTTTGTTGCACCCGGAGAGCTGGTTGGAGTCGTGGGAGGCAGGGGATGATCCACGCTGGGGAAAAGCAACGTCATTGAAGGGGAGTAAAGAAACTTGCAGCCAATTTTATCAGTGCCCGGGGAGCAAATGTAAGGGAAATTTTTTAAGGAATCTGGAAGGGCAGCCATGAGAAATACCGACGTGTAAGGCTGACTGGTACGTCAGGCAAACGGGTAATTGCTTCTGTAATTCAGAGCAGACAGAGTTCTCCACGTGGATAAGGACACTGGGGAAGAGTCTGTGTGTAGAGGGTGGGTTTTCTTGTTTTTTAATTCCTTGATATTCTTCTGATACTGGAGAGGAGTTGCGTATTGCATTATTGGGCTTCCATGCTCCGGTTTGATCTTGACCCAGCAGGTTTCAGCTGGGCTTAGCCTGCTGCGTCCTACGCTAGCACTGGGAGTGCTGGGCTTTGCAGTGGCACGTCGCCCTTGCTGGCTTGGGAAGGGTGTTCGCCGGCTCTGATGGCACGTTGGTGTTCCCTCAGGATGCAGTGAATTGGCTGGGCTACACCTACCTGTACATCCGAATGCTGCGCTCCCCTACTCTCTATGGGATATCCCATGATGATTTGAAGGGGGATCCGCTGCTGGACCAGCGCCGCCTGGATCTGGTTCACACTGCAGCCCTCATGTTAGACAAGAACAACCTGGTGAAGTACGACAAGAAGACGGGGAACTTCCAGGTGAGACGACCAGACCAAGGAAAGGTGCTATGGCCAAGCAGAGCTGGACGGGAGCGTTCTCTGGCTGAGAGGAAGGATGCAAGGGGCATCTCACCGATTAAATACAAATCCCAGGGAGTGCTGCGTCATTCAGACCTGCAGTTGTGCGCGTCTGTGATCCCAGGGAGCTGTTTGCTGGCAGAGAGAGCTAGTGTAAAACCTGGCCTCTCGGTCTGCCAGTGTTTCGTGTTTGCTGCTGCCCTCTCAGCAAATTCACACTCCTGTTGTATTTTCATTGCTTCAGGGGGAATGAGATAAGAAGGGGAGGGTGTGAGATGTGGAATTGTGTACCAGGTAAAGCAGCTTTCCTGGGGGATTTGTAGCCGGAGAGTTTATGCGTAGCTTCTCTGGCAGTGTCTGCACTCCTGCAGCTTGTTCAGTGTCTTCTGTCTGTGCCGTGAACAGTCGGGTATCTTTCTGCTTCTTCACTCTGGCTGTTGTCCTTGTTGTAGGTGACGGAGCTGGGCCGCATTGCCAGCCACTACTACATCACCAATGAGACGATGCAAACTTACAATCAGCTCCTGAAACCCACCCTGAGCGAAATTGAGCTGTTTCGGGTCTTCTCTCTGTCCTCGGAGTTCAGGAACATCACTGTGAGGGAGGTATGGAGCCAGACACCCATCCTGAACGATACAGCCCTGAGGCTATCAGTCTTCGTGCTGCAGGCGATGATGCAGAGCTTGCCCTGTGTGGGACCGTTCTCATCTCTCCTCCGTTGGGTTTCTGCAGGAAGAGAAGCTTGAGCTTCAGAAGTTGCTGGAGCGAGTTCCCATCCCGGTGAAGGAGAGCATAGAGGAGCCCAGCGCTAAGGTGAGCCCCGCCTGCCCCTGCGAGGGGACTTCTCTGCCCATCTTGAGGCAGCAGTGATCCTTGTGAGAGCTGCCATGCCAAATACGAGAGCTTTCTGTTCTCTTCTCGCCGTGGGGTGTCCTGGGTCACACATCAGAGGTGCCCAAGGAGCTGCAGGTGCCGCTCTGGTTGAGCGCGCTGTCCCATAGCGAAGGCCAGTCGGTCCCTGTTGACCACTTCTGTCCTGCCATGCGTCAAAGCCTTCTGGATCAGGCGCTGGTGCGGAGGAGACCCAGCTGACACTGAGACCCTCTCTGTTCTGCATCCCCAGATCAATGTGCTCCTCCAGGCCTTCATCTCCCAGCTGAAGCTGGAAGGATTTGCTCTCATGGCAGACATGGTGTATGTTACCCAGGTGAGTAATGTGGGAAGTGTGGCTGGGGCCTCTCCATCTCCTCCTAGGTGTCTGCAGTCCAGCCATGTTGCAGTCTTCCTGCTGGTAAGAGGGGCAACTGTTTGCACCCCAGGGCTTTAGTTTCTGTTCGTAAATGGCTTTGAAAATAACTAGAGCTGTGAGTGGTAAGGAGGTCTAACTCCTGTCAACATGGGAATTAGATCTTCATTGGAGTCTTAATTTGTAATCAAAATCCTGAGATAATTCGGCGCTAGAGGACTGCAGTGTAGCCTTGTAGTTCTTCCACAAATGCCAGGTTCCCCAAGCCGGGAGTCAAGTAATCGCTCCTTCCATGGGATGAAGGACCTGAGCTCAAACCATCACGTGGCTGGGCAGGAAAACGGGCAGAAAGGAGAAAGCGTTAAATGTGACGATCCCAGCCAAGCTCTGAGAGCTGCTCTCCGTTCCCCTAGTCTGCTGGGCGGCTGATGCGCGCCATCTTCGAGATCGTTCTCAACCGTGGCTGGGCTCAGCTCACCGACAAGACCCTCAACCTCTGCAAGATGATTGACAAACGGATGTAAGTGAAAACACCTCTGAGGTATTTTCTGATTGCAGGCTGGGTGCCTCTGGCGTAGGATGAGGTTCTCTAGCATGGCTAGGTCTGCAGCATGTGACTGCCAGGATGGAAAGGTGCCGCCACGTGTCTGGCTGAGGGCTGGTCTTGGGCACCGTGGGGAACCTGATGCTCTGAAGGCTGCGTCTGTGTTGCTTTCCTCTTCTCACCCTGTGGCGTCCTCGCAGGTGGCAGTCAATGTGCCCCTTGCGCCAGTTCAAGAAACTGCCTGAAGAAGTGGTGAAGAAAATTGAGAAGAAGAACTTCCCATTTGAACGGCTCTACGACTTGAACCATAATGAAATAGGTACTGAGACGGGGGGCAAATGCAGCAGGGGGAGGTGTCTGCCTCTTTGTTCTCCTCTGCCGTGTTTTGACCCAGAGATTGGGGTGCTTGTTCCTGTCTGAAGAGGCAGAACTATAGGTACAGCCTGAGGGAGGCTGAAGCTTTGCCCTAGCACCTCTGCCTTTCCAGCTGTGCTTGGATTGCAGATACTGAATACACTTCAGCCTGGGAGCTGCTGGTCAGCCTGCTGTCTGTCCTGACAGCAGTGCCTTTCTGTTGCAGGGGAACTGATCCGGATGCCCAAGATGGGCAAGACGATCCACAAATATGTCCATCTGTTCCCAAAGCTGGAGCTCTCTGTCCACTTGCAGCCCATTACCCGCTCCACCCTGAAGGTGGAGCTCACTATTGCCCCGGACTTCCAGTGGGATGAAAAGGTGAGCTGTGCGCAGGAGGTGAGCCACCCTCATTAAGGGGGGGCAGCTAAATATCACCAGGCTAAATACCGTGCTGGGGGTAGGAGGGCGCTTCTGGGGCAGGATTGCTGTGGGAGAGCTGGTGTTCGGTTCCTGGAGGTGTGGAAGGGGGATCTGGACTCCGACAGGAAGGTAACGGCTGCTCTTGCTCAGGTGCATGGCTCATCTGAAGCTTTCTGGATCCTGGTGGAGGATGTGGACAGCGAAGTGATCCTGCACCACGAGTACTTCCTGCTGAAAGCCAAGTACGCGCAGGACGAGCACCTCGTCACCTTCTTCGTGCCTGTGTTTGAGCCGCTGCCCCCGCAGTACTTCATCCGGGTGGTCTCCGACCGCTGGCTCTGTAAGTCTCACCCCGCCAGCCCCCTGGTTCTCCCTGGGGTCTGAGAGGGTGCTTCAGGACCTCTCCTAGGGCTGTGCGAGGGGAAAGACTTCTGCCATCCAAGTGACAGCAGGGCTGGGGATCCCGTTGGGGACGAAACGATTGGAGTGCTCTCTAAGGTAAAAATGTTTTGTGTGTCTGACAGCCTGTGAGACCCAGCTGCCCGTTTCCTTCCGCCACCTGATCCTCCCGGAGAAGTACCCTCCTCCAACTGAGCTGCTGGATCTGCAGCCGCTGCCTGTGTCCGCTCTTCGAAACAGCGCCTTTGAGAGTCTCTATCAGGACAAGTTCCCGTTCTTCAACCCTATCCAGACTCAGGGTGGGTATCAGCTCTGCTCGCCTCCTCCGAACCGCTTCTCGGCGTGGCCTGGCTCTTTTGGCATTCACAGCCCCGTACCCTTGCTTTTGTGAGGCTCAGTCACGTAACGCGAGAAGCTCCTGGGCAAATAAGTGTATCCCTTCTACCTCCCTTGGCCTTAGAGGTTTGATGTCTTGAAATTTTTCTCCGTGGACCACAGTATCTTTGATATATTCCTCAAGCACATCAAGCAGCCTGTCGGGGGCTGGATGGTGGCAGCAGATTTGCTCCTGGAAGCTGTGTCCTTGCTAATACCACTGCTCAGGTTTGCAGAGCCAGGTGGCTCCGAACTTTTCCATCTGTGCTGCTTGTAGGGATGGGGTTGGGAATGAACCAAAGCTGCTGTGCCCATGTTCATCTTCCTGAGCGCAGCCAGAGTAGGGCGGTCATGCTCAGGAGGTGCTGTGACGGACTGTTTTGTTCAGTGGATGCTAGGTTAAAACTCTTAAACAGCCTTTTCTGTAGCTCCTCCTTGCGTGGACTGGGGCCGGGCTGTGTTCTCCCTGCCCATTCCTAGAGCTTTGATAGAAAACCTAAGAGATGATGTTAAGCTGCTCTCTTCTCTTCTATCTTGTCCGTCTGTCCCCCCGCAGTGTTTAACACCGTTTATAACAGCGATGACAACGTGTTTGTGGGCGCCCCCACGGGAAGTGGAAAGACTATTTGTGCTGAATTTGCCATCCTAAGGATGTTGCTGCAGAACTCGGAGGGACGCTGCGTATACATCACCCCCATGGAGGCCCTGGCAGAGCAGGTAAGCCCTGCATCCTGAGGAGAACTGGAGCCTTAGTCCAGTTTTGGTTTACTTCCCTGTCCCCTGTTTCACTTCCCCATCTCTTCTGTGCTGTCATATCCCTCGGGATGGTTCCTGAGTCTTTTGATTAACTGTGGTCTCCTGATGTCTCTGAGGGAGCAAAGAAACACCTGCTGATGCCGGCGGGTGCATGTGTTTCTCTCTAAGGATTTAGTACATTTTATTCTAATACGAGATTGACAACAGCATCCTCTGTATTTTGGCAGGTCTTCCTGGACTGGTATGAAAAGTTCCAGGAGCGTCTCAATAAGAAGGTGGTCTTGCTGACCGGGGAGACCAGCACTGACCTGAAGCTGCTGGGCAAAGGGAACATCATCATCAGCACCCCTGAGAAATGGGATATCCTGTCACGGCGCTGGAAGCAGCGCAAGAACGTCCAGAACGTGAACCTCTTCATTGTGGATGAAGTGCACCTCATCGGGGGCGAGAATGGGGTATGTCTGGGTGGGGAGGAGGGTGCGAGTTGTTGGAGTGACGTTCATCGTCGTGTTGGTCTCAGAGCCGGTAGCAGAGCTGCTGTGGGGTGGCTGGTTGCTCACTCCTAATATCTGGTCTGAGGTCAGCTTTTCCTGGTGGGATTTCCTCCAAGCTACGGGATGGGCTGGGATAGGAGGACCGGAGCCCTTGGGAAGCTGAGGAGCTCGGGAGTGGTATCCTCTGGGGTCTCCATGGCTGTAGCTGGGTGAGGGAGCTCAGGCTGAAGCGGCCGGAGCTCAGCCAGGAGGGGCAGCTACGCTGCGGAGGGCTCAGCGCTTCCCTCCTGTTCCTGCTACGACCTGTCCTGTCCCACCCGCAGCCCGTGCTGGAGGTCATCTGCTCCCGGATGCGCTACATCTCCTCCCAGATCGAGCGGCCCATCCGCATCGTGGCCCTGAGCTCGTCCCTGTCCAACGCCAAGGATGTGGCGCACTGGCTGGGCTGCAGTGCCACCTCCACCTTCAACTTCCACCCCAACGTCCGCCCCGTGCCCCTGGAGCTGCATATCCAGGTAGGGTTTTGGCAACCTCGTTGCCTTTCCCTTTCCCCTTCCCTTCCGCACGGTTTCCAGATAGCATCGCTGCCTGCTCCTCTCCCCTGCAGGGCTTCAACATCAGCCACACGCAGACTCGCCTGCTCTCCATGGCCAAGCCAGTCTACCATGCCATCATGAAGCACTCTCCCAAAAAGCCGGTCATCGTCTTCGTCCCGTCCCGCAAGCAGACGCGGCTCACGGCCATCAACATCCTCACCACGTGCGCCTCAGACGTCCAGAGACAAAGGTAGCAGTGCTGTGGCCACGTGGGATTCGGTGCATGGCCTTTGCCCCTCCTCTGACTGAGGCTGGGGCAAGTTTTCTGCTGTTTCACTGGGCTGAGGGAGAACTTTTCATGTCACTTGGTCTCATTAGATGTCACTTGGGCATCTGCTGTGACCAGAGAGGGACAGGCTTGCCGCACCTGGCAGCGGTCTCTTTACTCCCCGTCTGTGGCAGGTTCCTGCACTGCGCAGAGAAGGATCTGGTACCGTACCTGGACAAGCTGAATGATAACACGCTGAAGGAGACGCTCGTGAACGGGGTGGGCTACCTGCACGAGGGGCTGACGGCCATGGAGCGGCGAGTGGTGGAGCAGCTTTTCAGCTCTGGTGAGGGCGTGGGGTGGGGACACGCTAATTGTTCGACCCGTAAACCCTTTTCCCCGAAGCTTGGTGGTGCCTACAGTCTTTGGACTGGAGGTAATGGTTTGCCCAAGTCTCTCTGCCTCCCTGGTCCAAAAAGGCTGTGATCTTAAACTTCACCATCTCTCCTGGGCCTCCCCGTGCACTGAGAGCTGTCTGCCTGAGTGCAGAACCTCCAGATCTTCCTCCACAAAATTTCTGTGACTCACAGAGGGGCTCTACCCATGGACCGACTGCTCTCCCCGTGCCTTTCAGGTGCAGTGCAGGTGATGGTTGCCTCCCGCAGCCTCTGCTGGGGTATGAACATCGCCGCGCACCTGGTGATCATCATGGACACACAGTACTACAATGGCAAGATCCATGCGTGAGTGTGTGGCGGTGCAAGCACAAGGGAATGAGGCCCTAATCCCAAAAGGCTTCATCCCTGTCCTTGCAGAGGCTCAGGCCCTGGGAAACCGTGGGAGGAGAGCGATGGTAGCTTTCCGTGGAGCGGCCACTCGTCATTAAAGCGATCCTCTCTCTGTGTCGCAGGTACGTGGATTATCCCATCTACGATGTGCTGCAGATGGTGGGCCACGCTAATCGCCCGCTGCAGGATGACGAGGGCCGTTGTGTCATCATGTGCCAGGGATCCAAAAAGGTGAGTGAGGAGTGGGGCACCATTTCTGGCCTGCCAGTGTCCATCTCCCATCTGGGACATGGATTTCTCCTCCCAGCTTTGGGCAGGTCGATGCAACCCTCACCGAGAGCCCCGCTGCCTGGGAGATGCTGGGTTTATTTATCCCCTTCCCTCTACCTCTGTCCTGCCTTAGGATTTCTTTAAGAAATTCCTCTACGAGCCCCTGCCGGTGGAGTCACACTTGGACCACTGCATGCACGATCACTTCAATGCCGAGATTGTCACCAAGACCATTGAAAACAAGCAGGATGCGGTGGACTACCTCACTTGGACGTTCCTGTACCGCAGGATGACACAGAATCCAAACTACTACAACCTGCAAGGTGAGCGAAGGGGTCTGCACTGGAGGATGTGGGGTGGGAGATTTGAGGGAGGATAATAGGGACCCTCTGCTTGTGGGCTCTGCTTTCACAAGAGCAACTTTCCTCCGTCCTGGGGAATTGAATTTCTGAGCCCCGCTGCAACGTTGCTGTACCCACAGGTGTGTCCCACAGGCATCTCTCCGATCACCTCTCTGAGCTGGTGGAACAGACCCTCAGTGACCTGGAGCAGTCCAAATGCATCAGCATCGAGGACGAGATGGATGTGGCTCCTCTGAACCTGGGGATGATCGCAGCCTATTACTACATCAACTACACCACCATCGGTAAGGGCTCTGTGGGAGACAGATACCGCACGCGAGCGCTTGCTGGTGCTCCAGCTCTCTGTCCTCTCTCTGCATCACTCCCCGTTCTGTGGGCGATGGACAGAAAGCGGTGCGTGCGTAGTTGGGTGCGTAAAACTCCCTCATTTAGCGTGAAACTGGGTGTTGTCCGCCTGAAGGCATCTCTTGTATTGTGGTGTTTAATGCCGCCTGGTTTTTCCTGACCCCTTTATCTTTCTGGCTTCCCCAGAGCTCTTCAGCATGTCCCTCAATGCCAAAACCAAGGTGCGAGGGCTGATTGAAATCATCTCCAATGCTGCCGAGTATGAGAACATCCCCATCAGGCACCACGAGGACAACCTGCTGCGGCAGGTGAGTGGCAGTGCCTCTGTGGCGAGCTGGGAGCAACTGTCAGATCTGGGGCTGGAGGGGACAGCTGTGGTGTCCTGCAGGGTCACAGGAAGGAGGGCTGCCTGCATTTCCTGCTCTGTAGGGTTAAAGCACTGACGAGTTTATCATTTCCCTCTGTAGCTCGCCCAAAAAGTTCCCCACAAGCTGACCAACCCCAAATTCAACGATCCCCACGTCAAAACCAACCTCCTGCTGCAGGCTCACTTGTCACGCATGCAGCTGAGCGCCGAGCTGCAGTCGGACACCGAGGAAATCCTCAGCAAGGTACAGCGGGGCGGGTAGGAGCGAGCGGGCAGCGCCTGCCTGCGCTGCGCGTGGCTGAATGCTGCCTTCTAACCGCTCCCCGTCCCTCGCGCCCAGGCGATCCGGCTGATCCAAGCGTGCGTGGACGTGCTGTCCAGCAACGGCTGGCTCAGCCCCGCGCTGGCTGCCATGGAGCTGGCGCAGATGGTGACGCAGGCCATGTGGTCAAAGGACTCCTACCTCAAGCAGCTGCCTCACTTCACCTCTGAGCACATCAAGCGCTGCACAGACAAGGTAAACCCCAAACTCCGGGGAAAGCACCGTGCTGGAGAAGAGGGAACGGTCTGATGTGAGCGCGAGGGTCCACGGATAGCTGCTGAAAGCTGCTTTGTTGCAGGGGGTCGAGAGCGTCTTTGACATCATGGAGATGGAGGACGAGGACCGTAACGCCCTGCTGCAGCTCTCGGACGCCCAGATCGCCGATGTCGCCCGCTTCTGCAACCGCTACCCCAACATCGAGCTCTCCTACGAGGTGGTGGAGAAGGAAAGCATCCGAAGGTGAGGTGGGGAGGGCGGCGTGGCCCCTCAGCGCTGCGTCAGCATGGGGGATGCCCTGACCTTGTCTCTCGCTTCTCTTCACGCAGCGGGGGGCCCGTGGTGGTGCTGGTGCAGCTGGAGCGCGAAGAGGAGGTCACCGGCCCTGTCATTGCTCCCCTCTTCCCCCAGGTACGTGCCAGTCCTGGAGGCGGTAGGCCAGGCAGCTTCTCCTGCCCTCGGTGACTCCTGGGGAGGCAGAACAGGGGGCAGCTTCTTGCTTACGCTGGCAATCGTCCCCCGCCACCCATTAACTCTTCTTCTTCCTGGCAGAAACGTGAGGAGGGCTGGTGGGTGGTGATCGGCGACTCCAAATCCAACAGCCTCATCTCCATCAAGCGGCTGACGCTGCAGCAGAAAGCCAAGGTGAGCGGGGCTGGCTGGGACGCGGCGTCCGCGAGCCCCACCGCTGCCATCTCCCACCGCAGCCTTAACACGGGCTCTTCCTCGCTGCCTAGGTCAAGCTGGATTTCGTGGCCCCGGCCACAGGGACACACAACTACACGCTGTACTTCATGAGCGACGCCTACATGGGCTGCGACCAGGAGTACAAGTTCAGCGTGGACGTGAAGGAGGCAGAGAGCGACAGCGACTCCGACTAGCCTGGGGCTGCGCCCTTCCCTGCCGGGCTGCGGCCCCCGGTGAGGATCCGCCTGTGGTTCAGCGACCAAACCGGAGCCGCCAAACCAGTGCTTGTGTTGTCTCCGTCTGCGTGGCTGCTGTGTATTTTGTGTTTTTTAAGATGTTGATGCTTTGTACAGTGTTTTTTAGAGCGGAGCTGTGTGCAGCAGCACAGTGCAACTGCAGCAGCTGGAATAAATCTTGAGCCCTACCTCGCCCTCTGCACTGCTGGGTTTGCGGAGCGGAAGCAGGGGTGAAAGAAAAGGCACTCGGGACTTTTCTTGGGAGAAAAGAGTCCCGACCACCTCTCCTTTCTCCCTTAAAGGCTTCAACTGCAAGGCTGAGGGCTTCAGCATGGCCCCAGCTCACTGAGTAGTTCTGTGCACTTTGCCACACATCGCTGTCAGCTCAAAAAAAAAGTTCATTAGCAGAACTAATTAATCCTGAGCTGCCAGGAGTGAGAACTGGCGCTGCCGGGGTTTGTCGGGAGGAACAGAGGCTGGCTGCAGCCCCAGGTGGTAGGAGCTGCCCGGTAGCAGTTTCTGGGAGCAGTACGCAGGCACCTCACCACCTCCCTGGGGCTGTGCTTTACGGGGAGGTGTAAAACCCGTTCCTGCACCACCCTCATCCGGCCCCAGGGGTAGCGCTTACTCCCTGCCTGCTCACCCGGCAGGCGACAGGCGTGTGTCGGTGACAGCACCGAAAGGAAGAGCCGGAGGCTTCGACCAGGGCAGCACAGATTTATTGAGCGCAGAGCAGGAGGGAGAAAAAATGCCCTGGGGGGGGCACGCGCCTGTCCCGTCTCCCACAGCCGGCCTGATCCTGGCGGAGGGGCTGTGCTATCGTGCGTGTCCTGAGGGAGGCGGTGGGACCCCCACGGCCAGCAGGTCCCGTAAAATTCGCCTGCCGCGGGTTGTGATAGGGCTGAAGTCCAAGCGCCGCAGGGAGGCGGGACACAGGAGGTTGGCCACCCCGCTCCCTGTCCTGCTCTCCGCGACATCCAGGGGATTTGGGGCGGCTGAAGTGCCCCAAACGCACTCGGTGCCTCAGGGTGGAGGATTAAACCTCTCAGCAAACTTCAGGCCGCTGATATTTCCAGAAGGCGATCTCGCCGTCGTCGCTGCAGGAGGCCAACAAGCCCGGCTCCTTCGGGTTCCAAGCCACGCAGTTGACGTCCTGCGAGTGCGCCCGGGGCACGTGGGCGGCGAGGCTGAAGGTGGGCTGCTGGGGGGCGGAGGATGCGCTCTCCTCGAAGACGCGGATGGCGTCGTCGCCGCAGGCCGTGGCCAGCGCCCCGGTGAGGTGGCACCTAGAGCAGGGACAGCACAACGGGTCACCCGCGCTCCTCCCGAGACCGAGGGGAGCCGGGCAGCGCCGCCGCTTCTCTCTGCTCACCAAGCCACGTCGTAGATGGTCCTGGTGTGGTAGCCCGAGAGGTTGCAGATGCATTTCCAGGTGGGGTCGGTGCCGCTGCATGCCACCCCTGGACGGCAAGAGAAAAACCTCAACACCGCTGCCCGGCAGGAAGGGCCGAATCAAGCAAAGCCACGGGGTGCCCGGACACGTTCCCTGCCCTCTGTTTCCCCCAGAAGGTTACAACAAGAGGGCGAGGGGCACCCACCTTCCTCGTTGCCTGGCTTGTACTGCCGCCAGATGCGCACCGTCTTGTCGTCGCTGCAGGAAGCCAGGCGCTCGCCGCTGCGGTCGAAAGCCACGCTCCACACGGTGGACTCGTGGCCCTCCAGCGTGGCGCAGCACACCCAGTCATCCTCCTCCTCGTGGTACAGCTTCACCGTGTCGTCGTAGCTGGCCGAGGCCAACAGCTGAGAGAGGGCAGAGGAGAGCATGGGGCTGCCTTTCGCCCGTCGTTCGCGTCCGGTGGAGCCGGGCGCTGGTCAGGAGCGGGTCCCTGCTCTCCGGCTGCGGTCCCAGCGCTGCCGTAGGGTCTGGCGTGGAAAAGCAGGGGCCCTCGGAGGCCCGGGTCTCACCTCCTGGTTGGGGTGCCAGACCACGTGCTTGACGTCCTGCGTGTGGGAGTTGAGGACGCTCACGCACTCGTACTCCTCCTCTTCATCCACTGCAGGGAGAAAGCTCCTTGTTAGGGTAAGAAAAGCAGGGCTGGGGCAGAGCTTCGGCCCTGCGGCACCCCGGCTCCGGGGCCAACGAGGGTAAGAGGCGGGGGCAGCCAGCTCGGGGGC